>JABFQD010003592.1:0-12969 GCA_022817045.1 Psix sp. ZL-2020 | reverse complement strand
ATACAAATGAAATTGAATATGAACCGAATTTATTTTTTTCGTGTAAAATTAAGCTATGTTTGATTATTGCACATTTTTTATTGTTGTTATTAGAATTTCTTGCTTTTTCTTTAAACATTCATTTGTTCGAATTATTATAATATTTTTATTTTTCAGATACGGGTCCCCTTGGATAGGCAATTCCAAATCTTTAATAACGTCGCTTATTATTATTCAGTTGCAATGTAATAATCCTTTTGTAATAACAGCGTTTGGAATGATGGATTTATCAATGCATCTTTACGTTCAGGTGATAGCCAATTTTATTTACTCATAAATTTATGTCGAGTTTCATAACATAAGTTCTTCAAATTAAAAAAATATACTAGTGATTTATTATTATAGATTGTAAACAAAAGAATTTTTTTTTAGTGAAACGCCAGAAAATCAATGACTATAAATATTAACTATATTATTGAAACTTTGTAAATATATCAAACTTGCATAAAGAGAAATATAATTTTTAATTATTTTAATTTCTTTATCTAAACATTTTTTTGTAAATAAAAAAATAAAATTTTATCAAAATATTTGAAGCCAAATCACGAATGTGCCTCTGTTGAAAAATTTATAACGTTTATATACGTTAATTAAATATTACTAAAGCAGCTTTCACAACTTAAAAAATAATAAAAATTAATAATGTTATAAAGAAACGTGTACCTAATTGAATTTATATTTAAAAAAATTTATATTAATACAATAAAATCACCACCGCTTTATAAATTTGAATTTAGGAATTGTTAATTATGATAGTTCTAATTATTTTTGCTTCGATTAGAGCTAAAATTTTATTAAACTCACTGTTCAATGACATGATATTAATTATATGACATTTTAAATCTCGATTTAGGATATGAAATCATTAAATACATGTTTGTGAAAGAGGAAGGAAATCAGACAAATTTGATTACCAGTTTCGTAGTAATCGTTTAAGATTATAAATTCACTGATGGGGATATATAGTTGATACATTAATTATTTTATTCACATTTATAAAGGCCTTTAGACATTTTTAAAAAAATTGCTTACATTAAAAATCTTCTGAACACGTATAATATAACAGTTAATTACACAATTTTTAACAAAATGAAACTGTTGAAAATGCGAAAAAGACAAAAAGATAGTCTGTGATTGTGTAAACTTTGAGGTATTCATCAGCCCTATTTTAAAAACTTCGACGAGGTACTATTTTTCAAGAGTTATCAATAACGAGTTTTGAATCTGTGTGGCAGATGTGCTTCATGAAAGGAAATAAGCTGGAGATTTATAAACGAATTTGAGAACGATATACTTAAAAGAAATACTTATTAATTTACTACATTTACTAATTTAATTCATGAAGCAAGTGACTTCATTAATTTTGACATTGATCGTAATCTCTTGTTCATTACAGTTTTACAAGACATACCACTGTTTGATGATTTTAGTTAATGAAAAAAATAAAAATTGAAACCATCGATCATAATATACGAACATGAAACGATAATTAAAATTGAAACTACGATATGTAATTTTAATTAGAATTATGTTACGTTTTTACGATCTTTTGATGGTAATTATGAGATGAATCAAATATAGAGCTCAAAAAGCCAGTACCCAGCCAGTAATGACAAACTTTTTTGTTAACATTTTGTTGATAATTTCTAAAATATTTTCTAACTCATCTAAAATTGTTGTAATTATAATTCCTGTCACAGAAGGATTACAATGAAATTTTGCAATTATATGAATAACTAATGCTTTCAAATTGATTTCAAAGTCTCCATGATCTTCATTCAAATTATCTTCTTGATCGAACTCCATATTAGCGTAGGTTTTTTTAAAATTATTTTCCGCGTTCTAAGGAGGCAAATAATATTCTAAATATTTGCAATAAATTGATTCAAATGACACTGTCTGATATGGTTTCTTAGAGAAGCAAACCGCGGTTAACTTCTATAACAGTTATTTTGACCACATTTGAAAGCATTTTCTTGTGCCTCTCTATTATATTGATTCCATGATTTTTGAGTAAGTGTGAACGATATCCAACTATTCCATGATACATACTGTCACATGATACTGAGCGGGTCTAACTCCCGTCTGATTTTGCAAGAGGGGAATAATAATTAATAATAAATAAAAAAGAAACAACCTTAATCGTGAGCGACAGTTGACGACAACGCTCGCGACGGGCGATTTGAGCGTGTGTTATTGCGGCGTTAGACAGACAAATATATACAAAAATTAGCTTACTTTATAGGAGATTACTTAAGCCATCGGTCTGAGTGGCAAGGGTGGCACCAAGTCACTCAGGAAAGCCAGGAAATAACGACTAGGGTTGCCAGAAACAATAACAACATTATCGTTCGTCTATTTGTTTGATATGGACGTAAGATAATTTTGTCCTTGTTTCTCGCAACTTGATGACGACGAACAGCGGTGGTCGGTGATGTCCGACGGTGGCGCTCAACGGCGGTAATCCGTAACGGCACGAGTAGCACTTATTTAATATTTTGCGGTCCAATTAATTGCACTCGTGCTGGGTAAACGAGAGGGGCTTTTAAGGACAAAAACTAAGGGCACTGGGGTAGTAAGCAGGAATGCGAACAGGGCAAAACAAGGTGAAAAAGGGAGCTGCGAAATGACCGGGTTATCATCATTGGTCAAAATCAGCTCTGGCTGCAATCAGCTGATTTTGGCAGTTCCGTGAATCGAGTAACACTGATTAAAATACATATTTCTATATGTTGTAACGTGGCATATTGAAAATGATGACTTGTGCTTATCAGTGAGCCTTATAATCATTATATTTATTGAGAATTCTTTCAAAAGCTACGAAAAATGGATATATCAGAATAACCATGTTAATAATAGTGATATTAAGACAAATTAAGGCCGTTAATTAATCATAATCGACATTTAGGCTTCGTTTCTTCATAGCGAATTTAGGTGGATTAGGCCCCCGGATCTTCTTCTGGAAAGTAGAGTCGCCCGGCATAGCTTTATTTGAAAATACTGTGTATCGAGATAAGGATCGCTTCAGCTGAGAAACGATTTTAGCACTTTAGTTTACCGGAAGTAGAGAGAGCGCTGACATTTAAGATATCCCGAGCTTCGTTGCACAAGCAGCGCTACCGAGGCAAGCGCTTCCAAATTCGAAAATGAAAAAGTTAAAGGGTGGTGGGCGCTTTCCTAAAAAAGCATGACTCATCCTCTTCTTTCTTTCTCTTGCCAAGGCCATTATCCCGATTTGAGGTGCCATTGTGTAATTAAAAGTTAATAATAATAAATTGAGGCTTAATTCCAAGACATTGAGGGTTCTGAATGGCAAGTTTTGGATATTGTGGAAAATTTCAGTATTATCAGGTTTTCTTTAGTTTCCGTTTCCTGTAATTTGAAATTTGGAAGCTGCATAATTTTAAATAATTGATCTTTGAGAAACTTCTGTATTTGAGATTTTTACTTTGTATTTTGAATTCTTATTTTAATAAGTATCTTTTAAAACGTTTGCACGGTGTTCGTTATTTCTGATTGTTAACTGCATGTAATATTGTTTTAAAAAGCCCTAATGCTTTGATTCCCCACGACAAAAGCGATGGAGAGTTTCAAATTTCTGTAATTCGATTGGTTGGAGATTTTATATCCCAACCCCATCATTAAATATTGTTTGATTAAATGAGCAAATAAAAATTATTATTATTGTTCAAAGAAAATGAGCTCCATTTTATTTGATTAATTTTCTATTTTCTACTGATTTAATTTGATAAAATTTTTATTATTGAAATTTTAAGTAAACGGATAGATACAATTAATTAAAAGACTTTGTTCAATACAAGTTTTACTTTTAAATTTTATTTTTAAAGGAAAGCTCGAAGTTAAATTTTATCAGTATTATTGTTTGGCGTCTTAAAAATACACCCCCACCCCCACCCCCACCCCCTGGGTGGGGGTGGGGGTGTATTTGGTATTATTGGATAGATTTCTGAAAAATATTGAACACGTCTTTTTTGGTTTTTTATTTGGAAGTGTATTTCTCGAGATATTGCACCGATTCCATAATTTCCCTAGGGTATCAGGACAAATCGTTTTTTCCGATTATCGCGCCATCTATCAAGAATCCAAAAAAAATTTCCCGAATAAAAGTTACTATTTGTTTCATGAAGAATCCAAATCTGCAATAAAAAATGGGGGTTCCCATTTAAGATTTAAAAGTTGCCCCACCCTCAGGGGTGGGGGTGGCGGGGTCAAGTGTGGTATTGTTAAATAGCTTTTTCGAAAAGGTGAAACACGTATTTTTTGTTTTTTTGATTCGATGTATATTTCGCGAGATATTTGACCGTTCCGGGACTTTTGGGACACCCTGTATATAAACACACATACAGAATAATTTTTTTATCTTGTCACAACTAAATATCTTCAAAATTAAGAATTGTATCAAGAAATGTTTCCAATTAAATTTGTTTGTCTAAGAGGGGCCTATTGGATGATATCAATCTCGACTTGTCACCTCCATCCCTCGAGTGTGGGGGGTAGAATGATTTGCAAATTTCAAATGGAGACCTCTTTTTATAGCGGATTCAGAGTTTCCGCAAAAAACTACACAGATTTTGTTTGACACCTTTTTTTCAGTATTCCAGGCGCTGTATTTGTAGAAAATACAATTTTTTGCAATTTTGGTGAAATCGGACCAGGGAGTGAAAAAACATTATGGTGTTTTTAAGAATCTTATCAATATTGATAAGAGTAATCTTTATCTCTGATTGGAGACACATCTTTTTTTTAGTTTTTAGTCCGCTTCCATTCACTACTCACTGTCCTTAACTGTTTGAATTAGGTTACCTCAGTTTATAGTCTACTTTCAACCAGTGCGCATCGTCCGTTTTGAGTTAGGTTCCTTCATTTCTTAGTAATTTTTATTGAATGCTGTACTGGTTAAGATGGCGGCTTTAAGGTTTCAAGTGAAAAATTAAATGCTATTAATTTATGGAGAAAGTGATAGGAATTTTGATGCTGCGGTTACTCTTTATGCTCAACGTTTTATGGATAGGGTACAACTATATTTACATATTTTCATACAATTAAGAATTATTATTTTTGAATGAATTGGAAAAATATACTAAAAAAGATACCACGATGATGAGAAGATATATTTTCATATCAGCTGATAGCAAATATTCCATTCTTCTGTTTCTGCATGAGCAGCACTATAAGTAATTAATCTATAGAGTAGATAGTATACAGTAAATATTTCGATACTTGCTTCGATATAGTTGAAAATGCTAGAAAACTACATGGATAATAAGATGAAAATCGAAGAATATGACACTATTTAGTTCGATAGTCAAACCAGCGCTAGGTTTTATATGGAAACAGTGTATACCATATATTAAAAGAATTAAAAGATTTTCGCTAAGAATCAAGCACCACTGAGGGTCAGGGTCATTTGAAAATATTTATTTCAAAATTACTTAAACTGATTAAATAAATATTTTTATCATTTAATTATTTTCCGTGTTGTAATAAATTTAATTAGTTAGCACAACAATTTGATCGGTTACTTCATTCTGTACCATATAACCCTGTTAAAAGTAATTAAATTGAGTATTTTCAAATTTACTACATTTTGTTTTTGACACCTTTATTTTTGGTGACATTGCTTGAACAAATGACGCAATACGTTTCTGATAACGAAAGTAACAAATCTCATAACGCAATATATAATATATTCGTTCCGCAATATTATATAATTTATATGACATGAACAAATTTCGAACAAATTTTTAAATAAAACATTCACTAGGATTGTTACAAATGAAGTAAGTCTTCGCTAAAGGCTGTTACATAGTTCTGAAATATTGATTACTTTTCGTATAAATTCAACGAAAATTTCGCTTTAATACAATTCGAATATGCACTTTTATTTCGTTATACTACGAGATCTTGATTAAAAATATTCAAATCAAATGGACGGATGTACAGTAGCAAATTATAATAATTTTTGGCGTTAATGATAAGTTAAATTAAAATTTAAATCTGTACATATCAATGTATACTCATTAAAGTTCAGTAAATCAAATTGTAGTAATATTTGCTATATTAATATAATTAATAAAGATTTTTATATAAAAATGTTCCTAAACTAACCTTAATACTAGTTTAATATCCTATATAAATTACTTAACATGACGCATCTTTTAACATCATATCAAAACTAGAGTCACAAGATAGAAAATATTTATTTCTATATTAATTATACAGAATTATAATAAAGAATTTTAAACTTTTTCGTTCACATGAAAATCAGATTGGTTATTATTTAAATTCATAATTTTAGATACAAAATGTTAGAGAAAAATACCGTGGGTAACCTAAGAAAATAGGATGATGATGATGTTAAAACTAAAAAAATTGTTAAACATGGTTTTTTATTACTTTGAAGAACGGACGTTCACCAAATTAAGTTTTTAATGTGGATAAAACTATTTTTAAAAGATGTTTCATTCCCCATAAAATAGTGCGTTAAATGGTAATTATACTATATATATGATTGCCTTATTTTCTATTTAGAAGAGAAACTACAATAAACAAAACGTAAAAGTAACTCCAGAATTTTCAGTATGCAAAGAAGTATCACGTTCGTTTGCTGCTATAATACTTCAAGTGGTCGCGTGAACAAATTAATGCTGGCGAATGAATTAGTTACAATAGTGGGCGCTGAGAAATACAAATAAAAGTGTACTATTAAGTAATATGAAGTGCTAATTTCAGAGTTTGATCATGCAACAATTTTACTTCATCTGAATATTCAAATTAAGTCCTTGTCACAGAGCACGACCTCCCCAACTCAATCGTTCGATAAAAAGATAATTACAGAATACAATGCCCATTATGTTAAAAAAATGTGTGTTCAGGATTGCTGCTATCGATTCAATTTGTTTTTATTGTTTTTTTTCAATAATTGTTTATCTCATTAAATTATAGTTTACCGGTATTATTTCCCCGTCTTTCCGCTCCTCAATTCGGTCCCCACACCGCACTATGACAAGCTGCGCACGTGAGCGGCGTACTAGTGTTGCTCCGATTGAGAACTTGCCTGCAGTAGCTGTCAAAATTAGTGCTTTTACGTGCCTTCGCAGACCCGTAAATAAAAGTGCATATTGTTATAAACTTATTTTCATTTAAATTTTTAATATAAAATAATTTATTGGTCCTTCGAATATTATTGTTTTTCGCACAATGTGTATTAAGGATTTTAGAAATAATTGAAAAAAGCTTCTCACTATTTCCGAAACTGGGAAGCTTTAAATTAAATTAGAAACAGATGATTACATTTCCTGAGCTTTAAAGGGCATGAAGACATCCATCTTAAATGCTCCTCGGGAAAATATTCAGCTTTTTTGTCATTAAAATCAAGAGGGCCCCAGTAAACTGAAATTGAAAAATTTAAAGTTCAGCAAACGATTTCAAAATATGGCTGCTAAAGATATAGCGAAGTTATTGGAAAAACCAGACTGAGTGACGGAGTAAAATGAGTGAAATTACTGACAGATAGTGCAGAAAATTTTTTTTTCTACTGTTTTCTGGCACTCTTATACTAATATTACGTTATGTAAACTGTTACATGTTTATGTAATCTATAATTTGATATTACTATTCATTTAAGTTACATACGAAATATTATTTTTTTAATTTCATTAATTTTAAATACGAGTAATAATATTTCGAAATTTAAAAAGAAAATCAACAAGTATTATTTAAGTTTAAGAAATTATATTCAAAGGAATATTTTCAACATGATTGTACAATTTTTTATTTATCTCCGAAAGATACTGAAATCATATACGAAAGAATTCATATACAAATTAAATTCACACAATAAGCTTATACAAATTCATAAGTAATTAAGAATTTATTCATTTACCAAAATTGATAACAATAAATATTCACTCTATAGATATTAAATAATTCATTCATGTGAAACATTTAAAATTAAATGATTTAATTAACTCCAAAAAACTGTGTTCTTGGTGTTATAAATAATCAATCGAAATATAAAAAACATAAAAAATCTAATTAAATTGTGGGACAAAATAAATTTTTTTCTCACTAATATAAAACGTAGCTATTCATGTGAGCAAACGTTTTACGGTATAGTTAATGTTTGTTATTTTTTTTTCAGATCACGTTCAGTAGTTATCAGCTAAAGTTCAAATTGTTTTGATTATTAACCATTTATTTTTTTACATGATCGAATGAGAACTTTTGCAGAAATTTCGAAACAATTATTTTTTAAAATTGTTCAATAAGTGAAAAATTAGTTGATGAAAAATATTTAAAAAATCCGTTTTTTTCAAGAAAAAAAGATAAAAGTATTACTAGTCTACAGATCATGTGGAATCATAAAACGAACTAAAATGGAGATTTATGTTTTTCTCGTTGAACCACGCACTGTCCGAGAAACTGTTAGTTTTGGAATTACAGGGCTTAATATCTTAGGTACACTTTTCCTCAAGAAATACGCAGGGCTTACACTTATTAATTTTACCGAAAGAGAAAAGATGCGGATCTGTATACATATTACTTATTTTTTGAAATTTTTAAACTTATATTAAAAGGAAATTTAAAGACTGATTTTATTATTTCATTATAACAAAAAAAATAAAAACAAATAATAATAATTTTAAAAAGTGGTTGTTAATAGTTGAACTGGTATAAATATTTTCAATAATTTTTCAATTTTAAATAATGTTTTTCTTAGTTGTATCTGCGGTAGGACAAGTGGGTACAATTTATCTCATTTCCTTTTTTAATTGAAGAGATGTAAATATTTCTCTCTCCGTAAAGGTATACCTGACTGTTCTTAGCATTTATATATTTTTGTCGTTGTTGAGAATGTGATTGGTAATGCTTGTATTTACCGCTATGGAATGTCTACACCGCAATAGTTTCATTTTTGAATGTCATTTGTTTACACCAAGAAATACATCGAAAAAATTATACCGTTTTTTTATTGCAAAATAATTTCTTTAAATGAATTATGTTCTTGATTAGTAATATGTACCTTTGATATTACGTATAACATGCACGCAACAATTATTTGGTGGTTCAAAAACGAGTATGCTACATTTTTAATCAATCCTTTCGTTGGAACGTGAAACTTGT
Source organism: Psix sp. ZL-2020 (assembly GCA_022817045.1). Lineage (NCBI taxonomy): Eukaryota > Metazoa > Arthropoda > Insecta > Hymenoptera > Scelionidae > Psix > Psix sp. ZL-2020. The sequence continues at coordinate 3,783 of JABFQD010003592.1, read as the reverse complement.
ATAGAAGAAACGTGTTATTTCAGCCCAAGAATGTCAAGGACTAAATAAATTTTTTATGAAACCCAAGAGAAAATACTGTATATGTTTAATTTAAAATTGGTTCCTGCGGAAAAAACGTTCGAAGACTGAGCGATTGTAGAATTATAACGTTCCAAAAGTGACGGATGAGTCTGAAACGTCAGATGATGATACAAATTTAGATTTTACTGTGGAAAAATATACCATTGCTAGACTTTGACTGCATAGAGCAGTTTCAAAAGATTTATATATATATTTCAATAGTTTTTATTTCTGGAAATTAGCAAACGTTTATTGATTCATGTAAAAATAGGTGAAAAGTTATAGGCAGTCAATTACCATCGGTGCTAATAGCTCATTAAATAGATACTAAGAAGACGTATCAAAAATTAAATATATTCTTAAGTTTCTGTATTATAATAAGCATAGATGAAAGATATGCTGCGATTTAAAAATAGTTCGTCCATTGATGAGCCACATAAAAGATTTTCGCACAAACCAATGATTTTTTGCGAATAGAAAGGGCGGGGAGGGGGGGGGAGTTTATATGACACAGTCAATAGATGAAAACGCTGACATTCGCATAAAAAGGTAATTCTTTTATGTATCTTACTACCTTTACATACAAATCTTGGGTTAATAAAAAAAACTGCATTAAGGCTTTAGAAGTAAAAAGAAAAAAGAAAAGGAAATAAAAGGAGAAAGGAAAGGAAAGATGAAAATGTATGTTTTCTTAAAGAATCAGTCGAATTCCTTCAGATGGTATTCCTAAAAGTAATTGCAGCGAAATTAAATGAAAGTAAGCAAATACACTGATTCCAAATTTTTAATGACAAAGAATTTTTAAATATTTAAAAACTTTTTTTAAGATATTGTGAAAGGCCCCGATATCAGGTATTTTAATACAATGGAAGATTTTTGGTTCTTTTTACTATCAGAGCAGCTTGCAATGTGGGGAAAAATCATGGATATAATAAACAATTTTCTTGAAATGTAAATCATTTAACCTCATTAAAAGTAATTGGCATAAATATATCACTTAAAACTCAGTTTTTAAAAGATCATGATGACTTTCCTCCAAACTTTGAAGTTTATAGTGATAAAATGGATGAAAAAATTCCATTGAGAAATTAATTCGCTAGATAACTGATACTATGAAAACATATACGTGGAATGTTTGAAGAATTTTGTTGGTCAATTTGTCCATGTAGTTAAAGTTTGTTATGTTAAATATCATAAACATTTTTTTATTTTTTCTATCTAACTAATAACATGCATCATTATTAACGGGAAAAAATATTAAAAAATTCACAAATACATCTTTTATTGACGAAAATACAAACAACATTTGAGCTGCATCTGTCAGGCTTACAATTTTGCTTGAAAAACTGCTGTAACCCAAAAAATAAGCGTTGCACCGGGCCTATATTTGTATAGGCATTAGATTTGAATTAACTTTACCTAATTTCAAACATTATTCTCATAGAAATATCAGAATGTAACGCTGGTTGCAATTTGCAGCAAATTTGGTATCTCACTCATAATTCTAACTAGAAACCAATAAGACTGATCATATGATTCACTCAAGTAACATTATCAATAAGTTTATATGAATTTCCCCCACTCTCATTCGACAGGTGAGGTTGTGATAAGTTAGGGGCGGCAAAATATGATTTTTTAATAAAATTTAAAACATTATTTACTCGTATACTTTTCATAAATATCGATTGTTTGCTTCATTTTTTTCGATTTATGCAAGAAATTTAAAAATACTTTTTCCCAATCACCTCACACTTCAAAGCAGGTGGGTGAGTTAATTTAATGTGTGGAGCTGTTAAGTTTGCTCCATTAAACCACTCCTTGTGACCTTTTTGGAATAAAAGAAAACAAGGTTTCATGTTTTTTCTAAATGTTCTAAGAATGTGGTTGGCGGAGAAGAAGAAGACGATGTATGCCAAATATACAATCTTTATTGATTTTTAAGGGATTATATTTCCGGCACAGATGGATCAAAATCGATTTTTTGTTACAAATTTCATTTAAGCGATTGCAGCAATTATTATAAATAAGTAATGAAATATTTCAATTTTTTTTAAATGTTTACAGCTTTTTTAACTTTAAAAAATCAACATCCGTTCGTATCTGAAAAGAGACGCGGTAGTACTGGAAAGTCAAAAAAACTTTTTATATTCGTGATTTTTGTACTTGGTCAGAGTTGAAATTTTAATTTTAGCTATTCTTATGATTTCACACGACCCGTAGACGAGTTATAATGTTTTCTTTTGTTTAGAAGAAACTCATTTTCCAAGATTTTCTATGAAAAAATTATTGTTGTTTCGAAATTTACGTAAAATTTCTGATTCGATTATAAAAAAAATGGTATGGAGTGACTTTTTCTAATATTTTTTTTCTAATTCTAGTCATTAATATATAGTTGGATTTATAAAAGTTGTTTATACATCACACTTTAACACAAATTTATAACACAACCCTAAGTTTTAGACCAATTATATTGACAGTTGATTTGCCAAAAAATGATTTGGAAAAATCATTTGCAAATTGAATTTCGGAATATAGCGTTTGACATTACTTGGAATTCATTAACAAGATGTTAATAAACGTATTTGAATAATTTCATACTGATATCATCAACTGTAATCTCATTGTTCGCTAATGTCGTAAATGAGCAAGTACTACAATTAACTTATTTGGATATTTACACAAATTTTAATGGGAATTTGATATATAATACAACACATAGTTCAAATTTAATAACAGCTATTATAAACAAATTAAGAGATGTCTGTTGGGCCGTGCAATGTCACCTATTTTTGTAGATATAATGTTGAGAGATCTTAACATATGCGTGTTTTCAGAAATAAATCAATTATATAGCAGATATGTGGATAATTTTTTCTATATAATTCTAGATTATTCAATATCTGAAACCCACGCAATTTTCAATAGTTATGATAAAAATTTTTATTTAAAATAGAAAATAAAAATAATAATTTATATACCATTTTTAATGTAATTGTTTTTAATGATAACGGTATTATCAAAACAAAAAAGTTTAGAAAATTAACATATTCTATAACAATACCTCACTATATTACAAATCACCCACATTATTGAAAAATAATAATGTTCATGTTAGTTGATGAATGATATTTTTTATCGGATAAAAAACATAATGTAATGAATATTGATAGAGTGAAAAATATTTTGATAATAAATTTTTATTTGAATAATATAACAAGACATTATGTAGAAACAAATACAGAAAATCAAAATATTGGTCATACTTATGATAATAATAATTAACTTATAATACAAAATGTCATAGACCTTCTATGTGAAATATTTTATATACACGAGAAAAGAAGAAATGCTTATACTAGTTTTAAAGAACATAAAATAAAATTAAACAATAATGAAGATGATGTTATTAATAATCGTCTAAGAATACGCGGAAATTAGGAAAATTGAAAATAACGAAATAACGCAAAAAACTTTAAAAATATTACTAGAAAAAAATAAAATTGACAAAAAATGCAAACGAATAAAGAAAAGTTGAAATAATTTTATCGTTTAATTTAATAATGTCACAAATAGAGAGTACGTTAATGTTATTATAATGTTATATAACATTTTAAAAATACGTTTTTATAAATTCATTACAAACATTTATGTTTCAATTTTTAGATTTAATAACAGAATAATAAAATTTTAAAACTTTATTAAAACATTGCCTTCAATTAGTTT
>JABFQD010003591.1:0-12974 GCA_022817045.1 Psix sp. ZL-2020 | reverse complement strand
TATTTTGAATAAGAGTATATAATTAAAATGCTACAAGTAGTAAAAATGAGTTTATTACATTTACAAGCCTACTAAGTATCCTTATTTCTTTATACAAATAATACAACAAAACGAAATACGATGAGAGCAATGGCCATTGTACATAAGCTTAAATGCGGCCAAATAATTAATTTACCTCAATCAAATCCGTAGTCATCTTCACAAATCCAGTGAAACAAAACCAAATAAAAATATAAATTATATTAAAGGCTTTAAAACATATCTCAGTATTGACAAATCTCTTATATTGATTTTTAAACAATTGAACTAAAAGGAAAAGTTATATTAAACTACATAATTTTGATTTAAATTAAAAAATTCTAAAAGTCATCTACTCTCAGTATAAATTCCTTATATCATAAGCACTTTTTACAAATAGTATAACTACTAGGAAAATCATTGTTTCAGTGCGCGAAAGTAAAATACCAACCTTATTGTGCATTTCAAGTTGTTGTTCAATATCCTTGTAATCACTCTCCATCTTCTTTTTCTGAGCAATAGCAGCAGCGCGCTGTTTCCTTTCATCCTCGAGCTCTGCTTCAAGATCTCTCAGTTGCTTGACTAAGCCTCGGCGTTTTTCCTCAGCTTGCTCTTCCTTTGCTTGCAAGTCGCGCTCGAACTGTGCACGCAGTGCCTGCATGTTAACTTCAAGTCGCAGTTTGGCATCTTCAGTGCATTGAAGTTCGTCCTCAAGTTCTTCCGTCTGACTACGTTGTTCTGCAAGCTGGGACTCTAAAGCTTTCTTCGCTTTTTCGAGTTCATGGACATTCTTGTCTGCGGTGCCTTGGTTGTTAACAAGCTCATCAAGTTCTGCTTGCAAACCACGACGACCTCGCTCCAGCTCCTCTACCTTCTCAGTCAACTCGTCGAGTTCACGTGTCAAAGACAAAACTCGAGTTTCTTTTTCGCGGGCCTCACGTTCTGCAGCATCACGTTGTTCAGCGTATTGCTCAGATACTGCTTTCTCTTCAGCTAACACTTTGTCAAAATTCTTCTGTTTCTTCTCCAATTCAATAACCTAAATCATTGATGACGAAAAATAAATGAATGGAATAAACTTATCGTATAAAAAAGTTCGCAGGCTCGACAACAATTATTTTAAAAATCAAATTTTAATAAAATTATAGCAAAAAATATGTTGAAATTCTAAGTATTTATTTGTAGTACTTTAAGTGAAAATGTTTAGAAAATAGTTTATTAAAATTAATTTTTTAAAGTATGTTTTCAAAATTTAGTTATACCTTAGCACGTTGTAATTCCAACTCAATAATGCTATCCTCGAGTTCCGCCTGAACCTTCTTCTTGCTCTTATCTAGCTTGTCATTGGCCGCCTGCAGTTCCTCGACCTGTCTCTGCAATGTTTCAATATCCTTCATGCATCGTTTTCTGGCTTCTTCAAGCGCATTCGCAGCTTCAGATTCATCATCCGCGCGTTTTTTCGCCTCGGCAAGTTGTACAGTGAGTGCTTGCAACTGTTTTTCGAGCGAACGTTTCGCCTCTTCCTCTTCTTCAAGTTGGTCATGCAGCGCTTCCTTTTCGCTCTCAATGGCGCGTAATTTTGAACTAAGCGCTAGTTTTTGACGAGTCTCTTCTTCGAGCTGTTGTTGCAGTTCGGTGAATTGCGATTCACAAGTAGCCGAAGCTTTAACAGCAGCAGAAGCTTTAAGTTCGGCAGCTTCGAGTTGTTGCGAGACGTTGTCGGATTCCTGTTGCAACTTTTGAACCTTTTCTGCCAATTCTTGTTTGACACGTTCAATCTAAAAAGATATTTAATTGATTAAGCAACAAATAATATAATTAAATTCAAGAATTTATAAAATTGTAATCACAATAATATATTTATGACAATACGTTTTTAAATCTGATTAATTTACATGCAATTTAATCGTTGATCTATAAACAAAGAAAAATATCATTACGATGCGTTTCGAAATTAAAATTAATAATGAAATTAATTGCCAATCAAATTAATTTCAATTTTAAATAAACTCACTAATTTTCAATAAATATACCAAGCACTTAATTTAAATTATCTAGCTGAATATAATGAACAAACCTCTCCCAACTTGGCATTAAGTTCCACAAGTTGTTGTTCAGCCTGTTTCCTTCTTCTCTCGCTTTCTTGTTTATTGGCGCTAACTGAGCGGAGCTCTTGGGTGATCTCAGCGTTTTCTGCTTCAAGCGATGCCTTGGCTTTTTCCAAGCCAGCCTTAGCCTTTTTCAAAACGTCCATCTGTTCATTCAGCGCTTGCAATTCCTGAGAATGTTTATGCCGCATCTCTGCAAGCATCGCCTCATGCACCGATGTTTCTTCTTCGAGGTTCTTCTTGAGCGTCGCCAGCTCCTGTTCTCTTTTACTTCTAAGTTCCTGTTGTGCCGCTGTCGTGTCCAATGAGTCGAGTAATTCATTTTTCAAAGCCTCAAGTTCTTCATTCAAGTCTCTCTTCAGCTTCTCTGCTTTGTTTCTAGCAGCCTTCTCAGCTTCTAGATCTTCTTGCAATTCCACCAACTGGCTCTCGAGCTCACGCAATGCTTTTTGCGCTTGCGCCTTTGCTGCACTTTCCTCATCAATTTTTGTCATCGCCTGAGTAAGTTCCTCTTCACGTTTTCCTAACTGCAACTGCAGTTCCTCAACCTGGGCTTTCCTCTCAGCGATTTGCTCTTTCAAATCAGAAACCTCTGTTTCAACCTTCCTCTTCGACCGATCAACCTCTTGACGCTGCTGATGATCCTTCAACAATCTCTCTTCCAAATCTGCAATCGTCGCTTCATGTTTTGTCTTCAATTTCGCTAAATGTTTCGCTTTCTCTTCCTCCTCAGCCAGCGCTTGTGATAAATCGTTGGCGCGTTCTTCCAACATTTTCTTCTCCTTCAGCAGCTTTTGATTTGTGTCGTCCGACAGCGCGAGGTCTTCCTCCAACTTCTTAATCTTTGCGTCGCACTGCACTTTCTCCAGCTGCAATTTTTGCCGCGCGGCCTCTTCTTCTTCCAGCTGCTCTTCTAGATCACTGATGTTCAATTGCAGCTTTTTCTTTTCCTGAATCAACGCAACATTGCGTTCTTCTTCCTCTTCGATACGCGCTTCCAGGTCGTGCAAAATCTCTTCGAGTTCCTGTTTGCGCGCTGCTAGTCGCGCGCGCATTTCCTCTGCTTCGGCGCAAAGCTCTACTTCAGCCTGTAGCTGCTCAGCCAGCATCGTCTTCTCTTCGATCGCCTGCTGATATTTGCGCTCGTATTCCTGCGCTGAATGTAACTGCATCTCCAGTTTATCCCGCACCTGAACACGAAATAATATGAGATTTATTAATATAAATAAATGTATTCTGAATTTTTAAGATAGTCTTACAGATAAATCATTTTATCGAAAAACTTACTTGTTTCAACTCGTCCTCCTTCTGAGTTAATTTCTCCTCTTGTTTGGTGACTTCCAACAAGGGCTTAACTTTGGTGTAAAGTCTCCACCATTGCCAATTGCGCAGTTTCAAATAAGCCGCGCAATTTCGTTGAATGATGCGAATCGCGTTGAGTTGTTGCAAACGCTTTTGATAGTTTCTACGAGCTAAAAAGCCGCGACAGAAAGCCTGGAAGTTCACCACTAGGTCAGTGATTTTGTAATCACGTTCCTCTTCAAGCTGAGCCAACACTCCTGCGCGGAAGAATATCTTCGATTGACCAATGCGATACAAGTTTGTATCCAATTCTACTGCTTGGATCTGCAATTCAGAAGAAAACATTTACTGTTGTTTCTTCATATAATTTGATAAATAAAAATTGTCTTTTTTAAAAAAATGAAAGTATATTCATAAAAAAAAATTAAACATGAATTGTTTAAAATAATAACCATCTTCTCGCAAGCTTTCTTTCCATCCATGAAACCTTTGGGAATCGCGTTGGGTGTAAGAAGTTCGTATCTCTGTCTGAACTCTTGGAAAGGAATTCTATTAGGAAAGCCTTGTCTACAAATCCTGATTCCTTCGAGAACACCATTGCACCTGAGTTGATCAAGAACAAGAGGTGCGTCAATTTTACCCGCACGCTTCTCATGATTCGGTATGATACACCTGACGAAGTTGGGGTTCGTGTTTCTAAGTGTAACCATGAGCTTGGCCAACTGCTCTTTGTAGAGCTGCGAGACTGTACGGAACATGCCCTTGCGCGTGCGCGCACCAAATTGCGTGTCAGTAAGCGCCTGCTGAGCCATGCCGACGATCTCTGCGTCCTTCCAGATGTGACACACGAACGGATCCTGTGAAGCTTGTAACAGGCTAACCACATTCTCGTTCAATGGGTCCATGTTCTTCATTAACCACTTGGCGGCGCTGTAATCAACTTTGCCGGCATAGTGGATGATTGCAAAATCAGCCGAACCACGGAAATCGGTCTTCATGAATTTAGGATGCACGCTATGTGCACCCACCAATTTTTCTACGAAAGTTTTATCTGTTGCTTTGGGGAACCAACATTCTTCGTCCAATAAAGCCATAATTCCCATAGGTTTATCAATAAGATCTGAAAATATATTAATTTTAGTTTGGAAATGAATTTAACATATGTTTTTTAATAATCGACTACTGAAGTTTATATCAATATCATTATCATATATTTGCTCAATTACATACCAATGGTAGGCTGAAGATCCAATCCGAAATCGATAAATTTCCATTCGATTCCTTCTCTTTGATATTCTTCCTGTTCCAGTATGAACATTGTATGATTGAAGAGCTGCTGCAGTTTTTCATTGGTGTAATTAATGCAAAGCTGTTCGAACGAGTTGAGTTCAAAGATTTCAAAACCGGCCATATCGAGGATACCAATAAAACTGGCACCCTGACGTTTGGTGCGGTCAAGTGATCGGTTGATTCTGTTCACCAGCCAGCGGAACATGCGTTCGTAACAGGCCTTGGAGATGGCTTCAACAGCAAACTCGACTTGCTCTTTCGTCTGAGCTTTGGTTACGAAGTCTCGACCGACTTTGATGCGCGGTTTAAGGAACGCCTTAGTCATATCGGTGACACCGAGTCCGAGTAAATGTGAGATCTTTTGTGCGACAGTATTGTCAGGTAGAGTAGCCTGGTCAGAGTTGCGTTCCTGTCGGAACTGCATGGAACCGAACAGCATTACTGCAGAAACCACCCGGAAGATTGATGAGAAGTCCTCGTTGGTCATACCCATGATGTTCATGGCCTTCACGGTGGCTGCAAACTCTGCAGCGTCATCCACGCCTGGCACAGGCAGAGCACCGTTGGATAAGAAAGGATAGTGCTTAGGATCCTCCAGGATAAAATCCTCTGAAAAATGGACATAATTTTGTAATAATTACCCAAAAATGTACATTTTGAATTTATGAAAATGCATAATTATTATATTTAAAAAATTATTTTATTTACGATCATTATAAACTGATAAAAGTTTAACTTCAAATTTATAATTATTTTTTCATAGAACTAAAAATACTTAGTTAAGAAGTTATTAATCATTAAAAAACATGGTCAGTTCTGTATGACTTTCCAGTTTGCTGATTAAATAATTTCTTATGATTTATTTATCTCGAATGCTTCAAACATTTTTAATTTGGTTAGTTAAGTTTATTTTGTGCCAGTCATTTTTAATTTGGAATGAATGTAAAGGTTAAAGATCTTAATTGAATGAAATTAGTAATAAATAGTAATTCAAAGAATCTTTTTTAAAAACATCAATTCAATTTTATAATCAATTCAACTTAAATAATACCTCCAAATGACTTTTAATAACTTCAAAAACAGTTCCAAAAATGATCCTCAACATCAAGTTAAATTAAAAAAATTCACAACTATAGAACGATAATTTGTTTTATATTAATTACAAAGATCAAACACTTTTTAATTTAAGCTTAGTTCCATTAATATGAAATTATAATAAAACGCATATTTAAAAAGATATTCTCATAAAAACATTTCCATAAAATATTGCAAGTTTCAATCCCTCTAATATTTCAAAGGTAAATACTTTTCTGTTCTGGCGATGCTCCAGCCAACAGCTGATAGAATATATGGAAAGTCCTTTCATCTTTAGCCTGTCTAATAGCTCTTGATTTTTCTAACAAATATGTTTCGATGTTCGCTCCAGCGATGTATCCAGACGCATCAAAATTAATCCTAATAAATTTGCCCTGCAAAATAATGATACCATAATTATCACACATCGTTATAATGCACTCAGAAACAACCAAATGAATAAACTCAACAACATGTTCAAAAGTAAAAAATATTAATACTTACAAAACGTGATGAGTTGTCATTCTTGACAGTTTTGGCATTACCGAAAGCCTCGAGGATCGGGTTGGCTTGTAGAAGTTGTTGCTCGAGTTCACCCTGCGATGCAGAAAATGCATATTAAGATACAATCAGGCACAAGCGGATATCACGAAGCGGTGTTAATTTGAGTTCGAGACTCCGATTGGACGAGTGATATATGACTCTGATAATGAAATCATACGGGCAACCAAGTTGCACGTGTTTCCCATCGAAAGGGACTGTGTGCTGATCTGATGGCATTGGATTCCACGCGAAAACTAGTGCTAACCAAGCCCAAGAGGGACGGACAGTCAAGCGAGTTGTTAATCAAAATGATAATCAATTTGGTCAACGGATTAATCACAAAAATAAAAAGCAGAGAACACAAAGCGAAGGATGGAGTGAGAAATTAAAAATGGTTCGTGAGATGGAGATGAAAAGAAGAGGATTATTTTGAAAAGGCGCAAAGAACGGTAACAGAAAAGCATAAACAATGAAAAGCGAGACAAAAGTATAGAAAAAAAGTGTGCACTTAGCGTGGCTCGTGACTTACTACTTTAAAAACTGGAGTCGGAGGCTACAGTGGATAGGCCATCGGCGAAACAGCACCGAAAATAAAAGAATCGTCTTGAGTCTAGTTTGGCATTTAATTTGGACACGAGTGTCTTATACACAATACAAATTAAACGCTAAAGTGACTTCTTTCTGATTGGCCAATGGACGCTTAGGATCCATTATTTACAACGGAGGAAAGAAGTAACAACAATTCATAATACATAAAAACAGTCTGGGTGCAATCGAGTTATCGGTGCAAAGGAACTTGCCAGATCTTTTCTAATTGCGTGTTAATAAGTTCATACAAGCAGGCCCCAAGATGACGCTGTGGTAGGGCGCAAAAAAGAGGGGGGGGCGGTTAAGTGCATAAATTTACAACAGTTTCAACTGTTAAAATACGTGAATAAATGAACAATAAATAAATAAAAATAAACAAAGGAACAAAGATAAGGACAGTGAGAAGAAAGAGAAAGAATTGTACGTCGACTTCAATGAGCGCCGATTGGGTTCAATTGATGTACGAGCTATGCACAGATGCGTTTAGTTTTATAGCAATGGAAACTGTGTTAAGGTCCCTACGGCCTTCGCAAAATCATTAAACTTCTCTCGATCTCATCCTGATATTCAAACTACTTTTTGTCCCTCCAACTACCAAGCGTTTGATCTCCAAGTTTGACTTGTGTCTAAGTAATTATAATTGACAAAGTAATTGTGACCGGATCGTGGCGTGAAAAGTGGATCGACAATGGTCGTAATGAAAAGCGATAGCGCGTGTCGTTTGTTTGGTAATTGATTTGTTGGTTGGAACAATGCGCGGATGAATAAAGGAGACATTCTATCGAGCGCATTAGCAATCCAAAGATATAATCCGGCGCACACAAGTGCGCGCGCGTCTATGAAACGGAGTTTTGAGTTTCACTAGTCGCGAAGTAATTTAATGCCGCAGCTGTCACGATAACGACGTCACCTAGATCTCAGCACCATCAACATTTATTTCAATTATATTAGCTGCGATCAACACAAGTAAACAACAACCTGGAGAACCAAACGGTTTGTTTCAATGCTCTGTCTCTTTCTCTATCAATTGCGTCATCTGTTTGGCGTCCTTTCTTCTGGCGGGTCTTTTGCAAGTCGGCGATTTTACATTTGTATTGTATTGCGTCTCGCTAATGTGTGTAATTGTTGTAAAAAGAGCGAAGAAAGTGGTCGCGGCGAAAAGACTTACAGCGTTCGACTTGTGTGGTTTCGACGCAGCCACATAAGCCAGGTACTGAATAACTTTCTTCGTGTTTTCCGTTTTTCCGGCGCCTGATTCACCGGTGCATAAAATTGACTGGTCTTCACGGTCTGGAACAAGAAGCACAGATTATGTGATAACGCACAGACAAATTGGTCCATTCTTAACGTCAAACATTACAGATTTTATATCAACTATTTAACTTGCATTATAAAAACAAATACAACTAAACATTGAAGTAAAAAAAAGAAAATTTACTATAAATAACAATGAATAAAAAACATGTGAAATGAAAATTTACCTTGTAACATTGAACGATAAGCCGTGTCTGTAATTGCAAAAACGTGGGGTGGCACTTCGTGTCGTTTGATTCCTTTGTACCTCTCCATAATTTTTTCTGTATAAATTGGCAGTCTCTTGTAGGGATTGACGACAACGCAGAAGAGTCCGGAGTACGTCTGAAAAAAGATGGAAACATTAGATTCAATATTCAAGTGCAAACAAATTGACGCAGAAACGTTTATCACGTACTTTACGTCTAGAGTCCTATATCTTAGAAATCGTGTGGGAGGTTGGGGAATCATGAAGGATGATTTTGAGCAGAGGATTAATAGACAGAACAGGCTGCTAATCGAAGGCAAAACATCTATAATTTGAGTGGCCATTGTGTCTGAAGTCATAACGAGCTTATCAATCAATGGAAAACGCTATTCAGAGTTGAATGAAAAAAATGCAAAGATGCTTTGCAAGAGCATTGCGAAGTGGCTCGATAAATTCGACCAATCGGAATAGAACTAACGAACGCAGAGAACAAACGTAGGTGTGTTTGGGTGTGGAATTGCTGGTCTTGCAACGGAAGTGGCTCGTTTAAGCCAGAAATCGTACAGAGATTCATCCGTTGTTTTTTGTAACGAAAAATGATAAACAATCGCTATTACGCATGCGCGCTGATTTAATTGTGTTACATTAATTAGCAGATAAAGCAAACTGGTTATGCAATGAAGAGATATTTGTTAGAATTTCGATTGGTCGTTGATATGCCCGGGAAAATCCTAAAAGTGAGTAAGAAGTTTGCGACTCAAGTTCCCCCGGCGAGTCAATGTGCGTTTGGTATGAGCGCGCACGTATGCGTGGATATTAAATAAAGCTTAGTGGAATGTCAGATCAGTGACGTCACATGGGCCAGAGGAAGAGGGCGCGCGGGATATATTTGATCTTGCCTCCTCGTCGTCCTCGCGTATATCGTTTCGAGCCTCCTTTCTCCGCGGTGCGCTCTTTCTTTTCTTTTATTACTGTCCCCTCTCACGCGCACGCCAATGATATCTGCATGCGCGCAAGAGTGCGGACCTTGACGCCGGCGTGTCCGACGTATCAAAATAATTCGCCGCCGAAATTGAGGCATGAATGGAAAGAAAAGAGCCGGGTGTTCGAGCTCGAGCAGACACTCCTGGGCGTGGCTCTGACGAGGTTCATTCGGTCTCGGAATGTGGGACAGTTTTCGCATGAAAAAATGGCAAACCTTTCCGTTGCATTTTCCCATTCAATTATGTACTTCTGTACAACCTCGTGCGATCCCTACATAACCTAACTTTTGGATACATTCCAGAGAATACTGAATTGTCATTGGCTGAAAATGGGATTATAAAAATAGCGAATTTCATTTTCAGTGCAATTTTTAACTGGCTTTTGAATTTTATATTTGGCTGCGAGTAGCGCTTGGCTATTTTATTTCCGCGTCGGATTCTTTCGCGGTGGAGCGACTCGGGAATTTAGCATTTTTTCGAGGCCGTGAAAGTGGCCGTAATAGAGCGCGGACTGGCGAGCGCGGTTATGCCGGATTGACGAAGCCGGCGCGAATGGGTTATCGTCGTTTGATGACGAGGTTTCGGCGAACGGTTAAACCAGCGGATGAATCATTGATGTAGGAAGCAGGAGAGCACACTGCCAAGTATAATCATCTTCGTCTCCGTCTCTGTCTGTTGAGGACGCGCGGGCACATGTCCAACGCAACGATATATATTGCAAACAAATACCCGCAGCGTGCAACTCTAATTTGACAACATACGACCACGGTCGATGCATGTTTATTAGAGGTTATGAGACTCGACGAGTAATTGACGTGTTCCATTCATGATTAATGGCACAGATTACTCTTGCCGATATCCACGTCTCCTTTTATTACCGTCCGTTCAAAAGTGTTCATATGTTTTCAGACACATTTTAGGTCACATCGATATATCGATCGATTTGCTAACGATATATTGATCACTCGGAATGCTTTTTAATGGATTAAGATTCTGTAATGACACGATTGAAGTATCGATTACTGTAATTGTTAAGTATCGGTTGTTATTGCGAAAATGAACAAAAATCGATTAATCATAATGTCGAAACTGTCAACAAATATTGGTACGGAAATCATAAATATCGAAGTTTCAGAATATCATGGATATACAGCCAAATAATCGACAAATTAATGCATCGATTATTTTCGACAATCGATACTTCTTCCTAATCGATACATTTGCATTATTTTCAATAATCGATTCTTTTCGAGAAATTGATCTATCGATTGAAAGTTTTCATTTATGATTTATTGCTATTTGATGAATCGAATGATACTTTTCAGTATATTAATTTATATTTTTGAGCTTCGATTGTTTCGATTTCTAAGTCAATATTTGTTGACAGTTTTGACACGAATTGCTGATTAATCGATAATTATTCATTTTCGTAGCAACATTCGACATTCAACAATGGCAATTGATAAGATAAGAATGAAAATGGATGATTCAATTGATAGAGCAATTACTTTTGACATTTTTGTTTTTTAAATGAACAAGTGGCATTCGATTGAGCGTAATAAATTTGAATGAATTGACATGCCGAATAACATTGGCTATATTGATTTCGGTGGAAAAAACGCGGCATATATAAAGAAAGCTTTATGCGCGAATTCCTGACAATGTTATTACTCGCGCGCAATAAACAACTGGCAATAAGGCCTCGTTATCTTGTCATTGATAATAATTCCTCGGGGATTTCGCGAATTAAGTTCAATGCGTTATAAATGATTCGATTATTGGTCGGCGTCAAACGCAACGCCAACGACGTAACTTTGATTGCCGGTCGTATCGTTTTCATCTTCTGACTTTTTTGTCCGTTCCGCTTTTACTTCCCCTTGCCGCCTAATGTCAAGCAGCCGTCTGCGCGAAAAGTCGAACCGACTCAGAATGCGAATCCGCGTCATTTATTTGTCGCTCGGTGCTTTCTTTTCCCGGCGCGCCTCTCAGGACTCGAAGCAAAGAATCGTCTATCTCTGTCGGGCGGATAAAGATGGACGGGCGGATAAAAGAAACGAGTTAATTGGAAAAAAAAGTCGACACTCTATGATAAGCGCGGCTTTAGACAGCCGGGGAGCGTCTGGCGTGCTTTTTCAGAGATGACCGATCGATTCGTCTACCCGCGTGCACTCGCGCTGCCGCCTCTTATCTTTTTATCCCGGCTTCGAGAGACCGTGCGCGTCTGTGCAAGTGCAACGTGCACACGTACACGCCGCTTTTCAAAACAGGATCTCAACTCTCGAACTTTATCCCAAGGCGAGCAGAAAAAGCCCACTTCAGGTCTCACCTGTTTCGACTTTTCGAATTCTGCGTCACGTACGCGTCATCCCCTCCTCCCCTTCTCCCACTCTAATAACTAAATTCTGTCGTTAGTTTTCATTTCAACCCGCGACTTATATTTATAAATCAGACATCCGGCACATAATTGTGCGTATGACTCATGTTATCATCAAATGATATTTCGTATAAACACGACCGATCAGCCAATAAAATCGCAGCGTAAAGCCAACAATGGGCGAGTTAGGTTGTTTGTTTTTTCGCGAACAAAATATTCGAAACGTTCGACCGAGTTATATTTTTATTGGTCATCGTCGAGTTGCGAGCAATTTCGCGTTCATTGTACTTGTGGTCGTTGTACTCGTCGATAGCAGGACAACAGACTTGGCCGTTTTCCAGAGCAGCTTCGATGCGTACTACGAAAAGTATCTTTATGAAAAGGTCGAGGCTACGAACAAACGCCGCACGGCACAATGACCGATAAAAAAAATGTCCCCGTTGGTTACGGCCAATTTCACTTGCTCTTTCGTCCACCAATAACAACGCTTCTTTTGCATTTCAAAAATAACCGATATTTGCTTCTCTCGTCACTGCCTCGAGGGTGTCAAACCCGTTTCCGCTCGAGCCAAGAGGATTCCTCTTGCGAGCTTTTTTGATCGAAAGTTCGCAACGGAACAATATGGCATTGTTGCGCGCGCATTTTACAAGCAGAAATTGTACGAAGGTCCTCAAAACCGGTCGCCGGAGTCACGTGTCGTCGACCTGTTCAACATTCCTTCCT
The DNA here is from genome assembly GCA_022817045.1 of Psix sp. ZL-2020. Taxonomy (NCBI): domain Eukaryota; kingdom Metazoa; phylum Arthropoda; class Insecta; order Hymenoptera; family Scelionidae; genus Psix; species Psix sp. ZL-2020. Next base: position 470 of record JABFQD010003591.1, on the reverse strand, counting down.
AGCTTACGAATCTAACAACAGGAGACGAGTATTCTTGCTTGCTTTGCGGATGTAGTGCTTTTTTCTCGCTTTTCCCTCTCCAAATAATTGAATTCAACATTTCTTCATTTGTCAAGTCAACAAATTTCCAACTCCTCTATTCTCTTTCAAAATCTGAGGATAAGTTTAAGTGCATAATTATGCAGCGATGTCGTACCTCTGACTACAGAAATTGGACAAAAATTGTCAACCTTCCGAATTTGGAAGGAGTATCATTGTTTTTTTTTTTTTTTTTTTTTTTTTTTTCGTATAAAGGTTGATTTCAAAAAATATAAGTTGGCCTTAAAAGGCAACCCAATAAGCTTGTCCCTTTTCTGTTCCCAATAACAACTTGTTTACAAAGCGGGTTAAGGCCTTTTGTTTTTTTAGTAACTTGTCTTCACCTTTTGCCAAGCTACCGTCCCGAGGTCCCCACTTTCCCGGCCGCCTTT
>JABFQD010003590.1:0-12976 GCA_022817045.1 Psix sp. ZL-2020 | reverse complement strand
AAATATTTGGAATTAATAGTTAGAAAAATAAAAATGTTTAAAATTAGTCGGATTATATTTGTTATCTAATTTAATGTACTATTACTTAGATAATATAAACAAAGTCTTGCGAAGTGTCAAAATGTAGCAAAACTTTTTTAAATCAAATTTTCATTCTGTTTTTATGCTTAGGATTAATAAAAATGAAAATGTACACATTATGTAAAGATGACCAATTATTAATTTTAATAATATCATACACAATGCAAATTATCTTATTATTGTTAATATACATGTTCGTTTTGAACAATCAATAATAATACGAGCAGTTAATGGTTTCAAATATATTTGAATCAATTTATGTGATCTTAAAGCAGAAAATGTTTCTGCTGTAATGTAACATGCGATTTTCAGTCCATTAAGGTAAGCAAGCATTACAGCTCGGCAAAAATTTGCACGCTTAGTGCCGCAAATATAAGCGTGATGCTTCAAACAATAATAATAATAGGATTGAAATAGAATTGTTAACTTTAGTCAGATTCAAAAGCTCTAAATTTTACTTTCTATAATAATCTATTCTTAGGGAAAATCAATGAGTTAAATAATTAAATTATGCACATCTTATACAATAATTTAAATTAAACAAAATTAATAATGAGTTCTAAGTTCAGGTGAATTATTTAAAATCTCCTGAAAATTTGTTATAAAATTCGGATAGAGAAGTCGGTATGTCGAGATTTTTTGACTCTAAATGGCTTTCATCGTGAGAAATCTTTGGAATAATCTCAAAAGAATAAATAGCGATAAGAAATAATCACTCTATAATTTTTCAGGATAATTATTATTTAATCAAAAGAAAAAAATTAATAAAAAAAATATTCATTTAAGAAAGTTATTGTAAATTGTTCTTCGCGTGATAATAAACAAAGAAGGAAAGCTGTATTGTAAAGAAGAAGAGAAACGGAAACTAAAGAAAACCTCAATTAAATCGAACAATTCTTACTCTAGATAGCGCCAGTCGAGATCCTCGTTAGCACCATACCAAAATTATTATTTCCTTGATTATTTATAGAATATCAACACTCTAAGAGATTATTGACAATAATTTGTTGACGTTGGTCTTAGAAAGGGTGAGAAACAGGGTGAGTCTTGTCATTTAAAGCCGGCCCCCACCACCATCTACTGTTCTCATTTTTGAATTTGGGAGAAATTCGTCTCGGTGGCTCTGCTGTACTCAAGCGGCATAAATTGTTAAAACCATCAGCGTTCTCTTTTCTCCCGATAAAGTAGAGTGCTGCAGCCACTGAATCCTATTGAAGTGACACTCTAACTAGAGATATATCATTTCAAAATAATCCTGCACCTACCAGGTTCACTTTTTTGGAAGAAAGTAAACCGCTTAAATTTTATAGGACCTAAAAATCAACAATAATGATTATCTCAAAATTAAAATATTATTTTTAATTTAATTCTGCTATGCTCTTTTGTAATTTTTATCAAAACACATATTTATCACATAATATTGCTGAGAAGTTGTTTTATCAAGTTAATTGATCCGCAGAAAACTGGAAGAATCAGATGATATCGCTGTCCTTTTTCCCAGTTTTTGTTGGGGCAAAAGGGACAAAACCAGTTTTGGTACCCATTTTGTTCTAAAGGCTTCCATTCGTACCCAGCCCTTAAAAGGTGTTTCAACGTGAGATTTTTGCCACTGTCGATTGTCTGCAATTTCGTCTTTTTTATTTCCCCATCGTCCCCCACGGCAAAGTTAGCGTTGCTTTATACTTCCCTCACACTGGAGTTGGAGTCAAAACTCACTCAGCATTGTGTGAAAGTAATCACACAATAATTTGCTTGTTATAGCACATTGTTTTATTTTTGTTGATCTAAACGATAATCAACAATTATCATTGTTCTTTAATAGAGCAACAGTCCTTTATGATTGCTGATTGTTTGAATAATTTACGCAATTTTATTTACGTAAACAGAAACCCTTACAAGAAAGAAGAAAGAAAACTGTTCATTTATTTCGAATTCATTCTCTTAATCTTAATTACCTCAAAAAACCACTCGTATGGATTGTTAAACATATTAATTCCTGAATAGTTTTTAATATGTAACATAAAATTTCTGAATGGATTTTATGTTATATAACACATGATCTTTGATGATGAAGAAATATCGCTTTTTAAACTCGAATCATGATATCTTGTTTACTGTAGATTTATTCTAAGTACGATGCTATTGCTTTATATTCAACTTTCCTCAAAGATTGAAGATCATGCAAAATCATTTGATGCTATATTGCATTGATTTTGTTAGCATACATTAACTATATGAATTGACTAAGCATTAATTTTAAACCTTAAATTGTAGTCGTTATTAAATAATGTTATAGAATGTTAATCTAATTAAGCTGTTTTAAATTTCAACTAGTTTCGATTAGAAATCGATCCGTTCGCGTCTTCTATATAAGGCTTTGGCTTGATTCAGATTACAAGATTCTTAATCAATAACAAGTTGCGTGTTTGTTTATACTCCAGAGACTTAGCCTCAGATCCACATTTTCACAGATCAACTTGCCGCAATTCATGTCTCAGGTTTCTGGTCATCTTCCGTTGAGGTCGAGGTCGTGAAGCTTATGGGGATTCTAATGATTTTAGCGGAATTAATGATGGTTCATTTATCTTCAATAAATAATCAATAACAGTGAAATAAGAAAGCCAGAAAATAATATTTTATGTTACAATAATAGTTGACAACGAAGTTTATTACGAGAAACGTAATTGAGCGAAATAATTGTTCTTTTCTTACCAGTTTTTTTGCTGACGTTATACAGTATATTTATATAAAATGAAATTAAACAGAACATTTTCCGTTGATAATTTAAATATCATCGACTATTCAATATCTCAATAAGTTTGCTTTGGTTCTTTTTACTAATTTTTGTTGATCTAATGAATTAAATATTATTTACTTGCATATATCTGCAGAAATATGAAATATGGGTGGATATTAAATGTCTTTTATTATTTTGTGTACAAAGAGAAAATAAGGAATATGCTGTGTTTTATATTATAAGAAATAAGTAATCACAATTGTTAAAATTAAGATATTTAAAAAATTTAGAATATCTTTTAAATTTTATTCTTAAGAAGCATAGAAAATATTAATAAAAAACAAAAAATAAATTTATAACATCAAACACTGCAATTCATTATAGCATAAAATTATAGCATAACTTTTACAATAATACAAAAGTGCTTACTTCTACTAAATAAAACTAGCTTTTGAGCAACTTTGTTGTTAACATTATTTGGATTTGGTGTTTTGAAACATGTCGGGTTAAATAGCTTAATCCGGACTGTATAATATGAAAAGTACAAAGTGAATGCATCAGTTTTTTGGATTTTTTGTCGGAGAGTATAGTATGATGATATCATTTTTTATGTGTTTCATTATCCGTAAAAAACATGCTACTGATATGATAGAAGCAAATGCATAGAAACAAATCTACTTTCACCATTATTTAGATGTCAAGACTAAGAGAAAAACGATTCATAAAATTTTACATTTTTGAAATGAATAAATGAACCCTAGAAGACATTAAAAGCTGCCGAACCAAAAGATCATAGGGTAAAAATTAAATGAACGCCGATCAGTGACGAGTAATATATTTTGCATAAAGCTAAAACTTTGTCGCATTAACTCAAACATGGAGCACATGGACCACAGAGACAACCTGAATGACCCTCTGATATTAGACTTCATTGTTTTAAAGTCCCGAGATAGTTCTTATTTTTCGTTTTCATCAGAAGCTTGATTTTGAACAACATAACTGTCATTCTGCAACTTCACATTATTCATTGGGGTTTTCAGTTATCTGCTAGATGAAAAACACTCAACTTTCCTCACTTTCTATCTTGAATTGTTCGTTTTTCCTTTTTCATTTCTTTTCAGTTTAAACAAATATAATAAAAATAATACAATAAAAATAACTTGTTTTCCACGTAATGGCCTCGTTAATTCACATGTTTCCACCAAAAACTTTAACTTAATTTAAAAAATCTTCGGTGAACATAACTGTACTTCTGAACATAACTGTCGATTTCCTGAAAATATCTTTTTCAAGTTAAATTCCGGTGAGCCCTTTTTGAACTTTTTATAAAAACTTAGTCACATCTGATTTTTTTTATTATTATTTTCCAGTTCATATCTTTTTGACAACATTTCACTCTAAATGCAATTAAATTTTAGAATTCATTATATTATTCGGTTTTTGTAATTTTAAAAAATCAAAATCTAATAGCTCGTTGATTTTATGATATGCGCGAATAATGAAATTACCAGAAAGCATATTTCGTTAGTGAAAATAACTTTAATTGTCAAGATTCAGATTGTCAAGTTGTCGACTTACTGTCAAATTTGAGGCTGTAATGTTCGTGCGACGATCCACCACGTGCATCGAATTATATCATTCACTATCACCGAATATTATGTTTCCTTGGTTTGCACGTAAATGATCTGACAAGTATCTGTCTCACTTACTCAACCAACGATTGACAGACTCACTTTCTAGGACAAATCAATAGCGTTAAAAATTAATTAATTGCAGTATATTGCAATTAATAACATACTAGCATTTGCAAAATCTACACGGTGTAATTAATACTAGATATTAATTAAAGATTCAATCCAAAATTTTCCAATCACGCCAGCATGGCTACTTACAAAATGCCAAAACATAATTGTTAGCGCGTATAGTTTCATTATCAAGAAATTATTTTTAGGCTCATAGTATTTTGCTTTCTGCAGAAACTTATCGATCAATTTACATTTTCATATTTAGTCATGAATTATTATATATATTGATTTCTGTGATGATAATATCACCACATAATTCTTTTTGTAGAACAATATCGTTTTTATAGTCATTTAAATTCATTCGTGTGTTCTCTTCATAATAGAATGGATTCAAGATTCTGAATATTTTATAGAATATTTTTATTTTATTATTGCATTCTGATTATTTGAATTCTAAAAATCCTTACAGAATCGTCATATTTTTAACTCTTTAACTTTGTTTTTGAAAATTATTAATATGCTTCAATCATTTTTTAGGTAAATTCATTAATTCAAAGTTCATGTAAATTCAACATCATAATGTTGTTAAACTTAAAATATTTTCAACAATTGTTGATGAATCTATAGTTGATAAAAGTTTTATCCAATATTTTTTGTTTCACTTTTTTTTTCATCCAATTATTTTAAAATCGATCTTCCAATACTGGCCATCAGAAGATGAAATATGTAATAAAAAAGTTATTCGATAATAAAATTATACGATTTGTCGAACTGTATATAGTGAAAACACATTTTTACAATATAAAAAATTTTAACACTAAAACATTACAACCCTCAAATAAATAGTTTCGTTCGAATATCAAAAGAAAATATACTAATTAATTCCAAACCCATGTTTTTCCGTTATTGTTAAAATGTTTTGTTAAAAGAAGTATTCGAAGTATATCCGAATGTCTATTCATCACGCAGAGTTAACTGTTGATCAAAAGTTTATTTTCTAATTAAATAATTAAAAATTAGTAAACTAAAATGAAATTAGTTTTGAAAGCGGAACTTACTTACTAAAGTTTTTCTCATCATTTTCAAATAATTGACACAAGCATTAATAGAAATTATAATGAAGGATGAAAGGAAATTCTTTCATTGGCAAGAATGAAATAATTTTCTTCAATTGCAGGAATTTAATTCAATAAGTAGTCTATCATTTTATCATGAATATTGCGTCGTTTATGATTCAGACAATATAAAACCACATTAAAAATGCCCATATTAACACACAAACTGAACTTTTAAATAATATTCATTTACCGGTTATAAAATATATCATTTCAAAAGTTTTGAAAGAAAACGTTTATTTTAATTTTATGAAGCAATTAGTGACTGAAATAAATTTTTAAATATGGACCATCTTGTGTTGATTGCAAACCATTTTATACTAACATAATTAATTTTTCGCGAAAGTCAGCGTATACGTATTTACTTTTCAATTTAAAAATTTAATTAACATTAAAGTAATCATTAATATCATATAATTAATGTAATTTTTTCAGATCATTTTATAAATAAATGTAAATACAATTATTTCAAAAGACAGCTCAGTTGGTAAATTAAATTAAATAAGTAAATTAAGTAAGTAAATTAAATTAATAAATTTATATGATTAATGACGTATATAATTATTATACTGTAACAATCAATAAGAATAATGCACATTTCTTCTTATTCAGATATATGTGTCTGAAATTACAATAACTTATTTCTATAAAAATTAGCGAAATATATAATATGCGTTCGTATCTGTAAAATTAATTATGTACAGTCGCGAATTCTTTTTATAATATGATTAATTAACAAATGATTAAAGTTGCAATTTTGAACGATCAATCGAGCTCCATAACTTAATTAAAATGTACTTCAAAGTACTGTGAGTGAATAAAATTAAATATTGCCTGGGATGACATGTACGAGAATTGAAGATTTCCACCTCTGTCTCCTAATCGTAAAATCCGTTGCGACATTTCTGCAGGTTTGATCCACCTTAATCCCCCGACTTGACGTGTACACAGAACCATTCAGGTTGTTCAAATTGACCTTGATATCGTGGAAACGGACTCCCTGCAGCGAAGCTCAATTCATAGCTCTAATTCCCAAAATGGTCTTAAAAGGAGACTATCTTTTGCAACAACGAACGAATCCCAGCTGGCCAAGTTGGAAAAACTCTCACATCCGCTGTAATTCATATGAAAAAATTCTCTTCAATCATTGCGCTCGAATTTCGTCGACTGTTATTATGACCACACAATTAATTAGAAAACACAAAGGTTTATGCGTTTGAATAAATTATCCCAAAGCTCTCGTATAAGTTAGCGAGCAAATAGCATGATCGAGAGTGTTCGACTACTGTTCTCCAAACAGTAACCAGCCAAATGTAATGCACCATTATATTTGGTAATACGCCACACACACTACACAGAGTATGTTACATACATACGGCACTTCGAAATATCGTACGAAACATCGATGATAACTTATTGATGTGGTTATGATATTGCCCAAGCAACTTGACTTAATTTTGCTCAAAGCCATTTTTACATATAGCTATATGCTGGAAGCATTACACGCAAGCGCATTATATTCCCAAAATCATTTTATCTAGCCCTAACTAAATTCTATATTGCTGTTTGAAGCTGAACCAGTCTATCAGTTGTAACCACCTTTGATTAATTTTGAACCAGTATCATTGACAGGTAAAATCTTGCGGTTATTTACTAGCTGGTTAAACTAATTTTTTAATAAATGATGGGGCGACGTTTTACCAAGAGGTGATGATTTGAAATGTCTAAATACATAAACTGATTAATGTTCGAAGATTATAATGAATATCGAATAAATTAATAGTGGCGCTTGTTTGGAAACTAAGGCAAAGAGAATATTAAGATTGTCAATATACTTTGTTGATGATAATGTATATTTAGCTAAAGTCTATTTTGAATGATAGCATTTCATCGTTTTATTATCGAATATTGCAGTTTTCATTCCAACATAACTAAGCAAATATTTATTCACGACATGAGAAAATGGCGCTGGTGTAGTTTTATAGAATCTAAAATGTATACAATCTTTACAATATTCTTTGTGGATATATCCCATGTATACAGTCACAACAAATTTGCTAGTTACAAATAAACAATGGTCCGTCGATGAAAAGTTTGTTTTGTAAGACAAACACTAATACTCGCAATGAAAAAGAGGTGACAGCAATTAAAAGCAACGCATTTTAAGAACATCTCTATTTAAAATCAACTTTATTTTCTCGCAACACGCAAACTGTATAAATTGATCAACTAAATATGATATTTATTCAATATTTCCCAAAAATCCATACTCAACTGAAAGTTGGCTATGTGTTTTTGTCAATTTCAAACAATATTATGGTTGATAAAAAACAGTGGACATTTGTTCAGACTTGAAGAAAGTTGCATTTATTGAAAAACAAAATGGTTATTGTAAATTGAGCTGGAATTTTGAAGCAGTGGATTCAAATGCGTAGGCGGAAACACTTAATCACTGGTGCGAAAGTAAAAATGCCGACATTTTTGACGAGTTTGAATACCTGCAGCGTCTTCCTCCGATGAGAAATGATGTAATTGTGGCGTGGTCGAGCTTATCGTCGATACCCGTATGAACTTTGCCCGGCAAAATGATTTTGCTGTTACTACGGCGCAACTGAAGTTGCAATTTAAGCTAGCAGCAAGTATGCCGATGACAGTGATTGATTGTGCGCGTCCCATCCCATTTTCGTCCTACATATCACACCGTAATATTTCCGTCATCGTTTCAAATTAAAAGCTCTGATGCCCGTTAATTTTTGGTAATTGATCGCTTGCGCGATTTTTTTATCCGCAAACAAAACCGATGACATTTCAATAATTTCAGTGGTGCTCCTATGTCTTTCAATTATTCACCTATTTTGATGAACGTAAATAATGATTTATTATTGTAAGCTATTATATTTCCCTAGGAGTAAGATTATTCGATGAATCTAGGGTATAGTGGTTTATTAATGTAATCCCGTTTTAAAATGTAATATATCGTACTTACTAATATTACACTATCACAGAGAGACTTATGGACGAAATGATTACGATAAACGTCAAAATTTTCAAGTGATCGATGTAAATGTAATTTTTTTATGGATCAATAAAGCTGAACGAGTTTTTGAATGTGTCTTGGTTCCAAAGCATAGGACTTTCACGCGGTAAACGTGTTTTATCTTATTAATCAATCACTGTGCGTTGTAAAAGAACGCCATGCGGAAGTTTTCGTTGCTGACGTTAACAATATCTTCAAATATATTCGAAAAATATTGAATAAATCTTCTATAAACTTCTTCCGTCCTGAAAAATAAGTTCTGAGCAAATAATTTAAACATTTTTCGTAATTATATGAAACTTTGATCGCTATTTTATGGTAGATATATATTCAATAATATTATATCTTATATTATAAATTTATCACTTAAAATAATAGCATTATAATTCCCTGATTCGATATCGTTTCTAATTAAGATATAGTCCAATAACCTGCACTACCCGCATAGCCTCTATAACAGCACGTATCTCAAAGTTTTAATTACTTCTAAAATTTAATCTAATACGAAAGAATCGTTAAAGATATAATAAAGATGTTAAATAGAAATTGAACTGAATTGTAATAATAATTTCTATATCCTGTAGTTGTACATTTGATAAATTTTAAATATTTGTTCGTACAACCATTTTCATTGTGATTTATTAAACACTAATCGCGGAAATAAGTTATGCGCTTAAATAGCATGCAATGTCTTTTTAACTGATGAAATTTTTCAGTTTAAATACAACCCGACGTAAGACGTGAGTTATTAATCAGATAAAAGCACGTCTTTTGTATCAATTAAATGAAAGTTGACGCGCTTAATGTAAACAAATCCTTTTTCTGTTTCAGGTTAGTTTCATAACGCATAAATATCTTGTAGAATAATCGAAATACGGTAAGTCGTTTCTGGGGCAACGGTATTTTGGGTGAGTCTGATTGCGGTTCTGTGTATGAAACAAATGTTGTCAAAAACAATGACAATATTTCCATGCATTTTAAAATTGTATTTGCTCGTTACATGTGTGCTCAACAATGGTTACGTTCTTATCAAACAATTACTACATGTTACACACGCTTGACTCAGGTTATCGCTGAACCATCCAATGAACATACGAAATTCACGCTAGGCAAATTCACATTTTATTTATTTTTGCTCCGCTGCGTCCTGACGACACAAGTTCGCTGGGAAAATATTTTTTACAGCGGCGTAAAAGAAATCCCGAACTCGTTATAACCAAAATATAAAAGCCTTTTCTTTGATTACGGCTTAAGTTGCAAACGAACCGGCGTATAATTACAAAAGACGTTCATTTTGAATTCAAGCAAGTTCCGAGCAAAAAGTTACTGCTCAACGAATTTCACTTTTCGGTCTTTTTATGGATAATTGGATTTGTCAAACGACTTATTTGGAAAAGCGTAAAATCCAGCAGCTCACAAATTCATTGTGACGAAGTGAGTTTGATTCGGTCAAACGGGTGGATTTTGTCAGTCAAGTAGCTAGTTGGACAAACTTTTATAACACAATGTAAGTTTCATTTGCAAATTGCGAGTGCGGAGAAGAGCAATACATGTCCGATACAGGGGCTCGTAAATTCGCAATGGGTTACATAAATCCTGACGTCAACTCGCCGAAATGGTCACTCTTCATCATGTCTCAAGCAGGGAGAGGGTGCGATCAGACGCTACGATTTATCGCAAATCCGATTTCCGAAATACCTCTCCGGGCTGATGACTCACGATAAAAATAAAAGGCAAAAAACGGCCTGGCGATCGGATGATCCATTGCGAGCGGCAAAAAGTTTGAACATAACTCTGCGCTGGCCTCGTTTTAGTCTTGTTTTCTTGTTTAATTTGAAGAGGAACCGAACGTGCGCGTCAAAGTGATTCGACAAATGTTCTCCTTTGAAAAGCCCTCGCTTTGTCTGTGTGAATTTTTCACGCGCGAGAAAAAACGCGATTTCCATTTGCTGCCGACAATGTATGCGAGGTCGATCCGCGGGGTCTTTGACGTTTCGATCGTTTCGTGTGAGACAGCTTGGCTGTCACGTCGTTTTCCCTAAGTTTATTGTACCAAGTTTCGCAATTCAGATAATCCCCGCGTCTGTCACAAAGACGTTACGTCGGAATTAAATATGCATTCTGATATATTTGTGCTCAACGTCGACGAAACTTTCCGCGTTTCCGTATTGTTATTCGTCGCACTTTTTCAATTTTCCCGCAAATTCTGTCGATTTAACGCGCCCAGGGAGAAAAAAAAGTCACTCCTGAAAGCCGCCGCTTATCCGATTCGCAACGACCCAGATGGATCCTCGCATCGACTTTGCGCTACTTAATTTTTTACAGGAAGCATATCGCGATGCTCAGAAAGTATCAAACTACTTCTGACAAGTTCGTCTCATAAGTTACATATTTCAAGATAATTTGATGCATCAGCCCTAATGTAAGGAATCTTTGTCGACGGGTTTAGGCTGGAAATAAACGCTGATGATAAAAACTAACTCTGCCCTGCTTTTGGTATAAAGAATTTAGCGAGTCCATGATAAAAATGTTTCTTCGCGCTAAGAAAAGTGTTTTCACTCAAACGTCGTATATTTTTTATTCATCTTTTCTTATGTGTAATTTTAAATTGAATTGAAAAGGCATATTATGTTTGTGAAACCTATATTTTGTACTTTGTGACTACAATCACTGATGTGGAAAATTTCATCACGTAAATGTGATGAACGTATATATGAAATTTTCTAAAAGTGCTCTACTCTTTATCAGAGGAATAAAATTTTAATCTATTACAAATTGCACTATCCTAGGCATAATCGATTTTATTGCAATATTCATGGCTATATTCATTCAGCATACTTTGAATACACACTTTCGATTCAAAATAATCAAAATAGAGATTCAATTCTAAATCAATCAACATTTATAATAATGTACAAATCGAAACTGAAACTAGCTATTTTGTTTATAAACAATATATAAGTAAATATAATAGTTAATTGTATCAATCATAATTACAACATATAATTCACTAAAACAATGTAAATATATGCATCCAATTTTATTCATACTATACTTCAAGATTAAAATCACAAATAATTATGTTATAATTTATCATCCATTTGTCATTTATAACAAAGTTCTGATTTAAGCTTATACAAAAACACATTATTTCTTTAGAACATGAAATTAGCCAAGAAACAATTCAAACAATATGTAAATTCATAATATGTTTGTAAAGCTACATTGGATCATATTTTAACGACAATTTATAACGACTATCATTAGTTACTTCTTGCCAACGATAATCGCACTTGAAAATTATATTTTTGAGTAAGGTATTAATAGCAAAACTGTAGCTTATATTTCTCTTCAAACATTAACCGCACGAATCTTCTTAAATAGAGTGAATGTAATAATTTCTGTCCTCGCAAAAAATTACCGAGAATAGCAACATAATCTAAATCATTTTTCCATGCTGTATGTCATTGGTAAGATGCATTAGTTAAGTCGGTATACCTTCGACAAAGTAAAATCTCATTTTAGGCGTGGCCACTCGTTCGTACATTTTAAATTACTATCATACATCAAAAAACTAGAGACAGCAGGCGTTTCACTTTAGCGTCTGGTATGCTATTATATCTATCCTGGACAAGGAAGAAAACGCCACTGTGGCAAGCACTACTAATTTTGCACATTATAGCCAATAACGAATTAGTTCATTTTAAAACCACTAGTCGGCCGAAATCGTAATAAATAACATTTTCTGCGTTACGTTTTCCTTGCTTTTCTTAGAAAAGTATACATACACTTGGAATGTGATTATTTTTGGCTGTTTTCTAATCTTTTCAGATTAGTAATCATTCTATATTTTGTCAGAGCAGAGTACTTGTGTTGTTCAACTTTAACTTTATTTTGACTTAAATGAGATATTTTCTTTTGAGTTAGTTGGCTTAAACTTTTGTTAAGTTTCTTTGTTTGACTTTGAAACATTTCCTATTTATTTTATTTCGCGGGATACCTTTTTTCAATTTTATCTGTGTAATTTCCACTTTTGCACCATCTATAATTTGAATACATTTTCAGAAAACAATATATTCAACTTTCCTATCATATTAACATTATCGAATAAATATTATGAATTATTTGTTGATATATGCAGTCTCTTTCATTACATTTAAATATTATTTTAATTTTATGTAAACTGTCTAGAAAGCTGTTTATTAATTTGTTTTGTTTTTGATGATGAAACATTATGTTAATTAATGGTATATCACACGTT
>JABFQD010003589.1:0-12977 GCA_022817045.1 Psix sp. ZL-2020 | reverse complement strand
ATTTCCTTTACAGAGAAATTATTCAAATTGATAAAATTAAAAATATTTTATTCACTCAAAAGGACTTAAGTGAAAATTATACTCCATCATTATTATTTTCAAACGGGCTTCATTTTGATCATCTCGGTTGCACTGATGGGAATTTGTCATTAAATTCAAGATACGTTTTCTTAAGATTACAATGAATATTACTATAATAAAAATACCTGTATATGCCGAAATTAATATAATATGTCATTTCTTAGTATTAGTAAATACAGGCAGTTTTTTTATTGAATTTTCAATGAAAAAGTCTAAATGTCTAAATGTTTTAGACATTAAGATGTAAATATTTAGAGTATAACTTATATAAAACCTGGTACATAGTTTTTTGTTTTACCTTAACACTGAGAGAGATACAAAAATTTACAAACTTAAGAAAATAATACGATGCTTGGATAGTAGGTCACGTGTTAATAATTGTTTTCTTTGTTCGCATGTTTTCTATCCCTTTCAATGTCAATGCAGTATCAACGTAGCTTTAACGTTAAAATTGCGGATGAGTCTGATTGTGATTTGTAAGATAATTTCGTAAATGGAAAAACTGTTGAATATCGACATTGCGAGTTATACGGAGCCATAATTCATCGGCGTTCCTTGAAAAAACGTGCGCTTCCGCAATAAACGAAAGCATATTCGTGGGGATAAGTTTTCGAAGCGACAGAGAAATTTAAGTCAAAGAGCGACAGTGCAAGCGAAAGAATGTTCCTGCAATTTGTGACTGCTGGTCGTTCACTTGGTACAATTGGATTTGGAATATTTCCTCTGTTATTTTCCTGGCTCGCATCGATCCCCTTTTCCCTCTCGAGAGCCATGCTAATAATCGCTGCTTATGCCACCCTTCTTCCGAGGCTTTTACGAAAGGGCCTGGCAAATGACTGCGGAGTAGATTTTATTGTTTCAATCCCATCGAGTGTGCTTTATTATGGCAGGATTTGATATAAATGACTGTCGCTTTACATTGACAAAGTTGCCGTTTATTGTCCCGGCCAACTGAAAGGTCCATTAGAGAGCGCTCAAACAAACCAATGATAGAGAAAAATTGCATTGACTCGATTGCTCGAACGGGTTTGTCGTAAACGCAGGAAATTCGATTCATTCAGCGTCGTAAAAAAAGCGCGCGGCATCTGGGTCAAGCGTAAAGCCAGCAAATGAGTTATGCATTTTCTCATTCGTAAAACTTATGGTGCAACCGCACGTTTGTTTAACACGAAGGGATACGCGCAAAATGAATATGAATTACTTTTAATACATCGTGCTTTCGTAGTTGCGGTAATAATCGAACTACAAGAGATATCATTAGAACAATTGGCTTTTTTGTGTGCACCAATAATTTGTACCTGTGCGCACCAGTCCGAATTATCCAGTTGCTGAAACAGTGTAAAAATAAAAGGTTTCAGAGAGGGTAATAAAACGTCCAAGGTCTCTTTGTTCATTTTTTTTTATTTTAGCACATATTTATTAATATTACATAAAAATGAGTTTTTATTTTGTTCTGGTTTTTTCGTGTATACACATTTATATTATGTATTAAATTAGAAGTTACATCAGGAGAAGCCAGGAGATTATTATTGACTTGGACTCGAGGTTGATTTTACACGGCAGAGTCCTGGCTTACCCTAATAATGCGCGCCCTTGCAATCGCAGTAAAAATTAAATTTCTTTCATCATGCAACATAAATAATATTCATAATATTCAACGTATGTAAAACGCGCTCCCGTTTACGCATATACCACTGGCGCCCGAAATAGCTGGACCGCCGGTGTCACACACACTCACTAGTATTTTGGCGAAAAACAGTTGAAAATAAGACGTTTGATTGGCATGCATTTATTTTCGTTGTCGTTAAAAAAAAAACATATAAAAAAATGAAATATGTATACATGCAAGCAGATTCCGAGTCATTTTGTTTACCCGCGCATTGTTCTGCGCACCCTGTATAATGTGCGTATTACTGCGCAGTTTTGTGCGCAGTCAGCTGACAAAATGAACTTGAATTCTGCTTTATATTACTACAATTATCGTTGGCAGTCAATTTCTTTGATTCGGTTCGGAAATTCCGGCGTAGAAGGTAAATGCGGTGTTAAATAAAGATAGAACTATGTCGTACAATAAATGAAACAAAATGTCTTTCTTGTCTGACACTAATACTACAGACGGACGAATTTTTCTTTTGTGAGTAAACACTCTGCTGGTGGCAAGACTGAACAAAAGTGCTCGACCCTAGTAGCTTGGTGCAAACTTAGGGTATAAGCGGAGAAATTCAAAATGGCGGCGATTAAAAAAGTACAAAAAGATGAATATAATACATCAGTGTGCACGATACTTTGATCCAGCACTGCCACCGTTTCGTCGCAGACGCGCATTCGACCCTGTTTCGCGAAAATAAATTAGGTTATCCTGCGTTTCAGACGAGCAGTGCAAATTTGTTTACAGCTATACGGTTATTGTCGGTAATGAACAAGAGAACTCAACGTACTTAATACTATGAGACGCGGCGTTTCGTTTGAGTCTTATCTTCAGGTCTTTCACCGAACACATATGCGTTGGCGTAATTTCAAAAAGAACACATAGTTATACAAATTGCGGCTCCAAGGAAGAATCCGCGATACATTTTGTTATATCAATGACTTTGATTCTTCCATAATTGGGATCACCAATTAGAATACCGAGAAATATATACACACACTGTGAGCGCTGGACACTGTAAGTACACTTATTTACACACTTATTTGGAATTTGATGATTTTTAGTTGGCATCCTTCCAGCTGTTGCTTAACCTTCGGACCCAACGGGCGACCATGGCGACGATGGAACTCTGGTAGAAAAATATCACCAATAGTTTTTGCAAGTCACATCACTGCCTCTCGCTTTCTTCATTCAACCAATCGTCGAGGATGGTGTTCTTTTTGCGCTGAAAACGAACGAAAGGCGTTACTATAACCAATTCAGTCTCCTCGGAGACGCATACGAACTTAGGAAGCAACTAATGTGGTAACATTACGCGCCTCGACGCCTCCAAGCAATCCTACCCCAACGAAAGTTAATGTTCCCCTTGGCGAATTTGATTAGCAAGCATTACTCATTGGTATAATAAAGCTTCTAAACAAATGGCTTTACCTACCGAAAATTATGATCGTTCATAACATTTGTTCTGATTAGTACAAAAGGAAAGTGAGTTGAATGGTGAGAGGTTGTAGGCGTGTCTTAAAGTGATGAGTAGGGCAGCGCATAGTAATTATTTTTGTTCAGCCTGGTTTCCGTGATCTGTGTATTCCTCGTTGTCCTCGTACTCTGGCTCTTCTTCGTTTTCGTCATAATCTGTCTCAGCTGGTTCAGGACCGTCATACGGCGGTGAAGCCGTACTCATCACGTCCTGGTAACCATATAGGGCAGTCCCACAGAATGAGTTATACCAACACCATTGTTATTTTCATGCATGTAAATTTCAATTAATAAAGAAGCAAGAAGAGATTGTTTTTAATCAAAGGTTTGACACTGGGGAATACTTCTATAAATAAATATGAAATAGTATTTCGCATAATATGGCTCTTTGCAATTTCGAAAGGTTTATGTGGAATTGAATTTTGAAGTTTGAAATAATAATTTTCAGTATCTGATTTGATATAATAAAATAATAATAGTATAATAAGAAATATAGAAGTGGAAAAGAAAGAAAATAAGAACTAATCGTATGAAGTTAAAATTAAAAGCTGATAAAATTATGTTCTAGGTCAATATTTGGTTTATATTTTATAAACAATTGCATACAGTTTTTTTTCTATACTTCGAAATACTTCTTCATATGTTTGTAAAATTAGTTGTACATATGTTAAGAATTAATCATGCAATACATTAAAGGACAATGATCATGCTTTAGAGGATTTGGAGATTGAGAGTACCTGTGGGGGTCTCCAGCCACATCCAGCAAGTGGAAGACCATCTGGTCCTAGAGGACAAGGTGCATCCAACCCAGGAACACCTTGATCTCCTTTGTCACCTTTGTCACCTTTCTTTCCTCTTCTTCCCATGGGTCCCTAAAGTGATGCATAATCATTATTACTGTGTCAGAAGAATATTATTCGCGGCGTGCAAGTAGGCCGAGCAAAAGTCCGAATAAATGCAGTTTTTATATGCACTGAGATAGTAGACTAGAATGTAGATGTAGAATTTCACACAATCGAACTGAATGTTATTTGATTGGAAAGTGAACTGGATTTGGTGGCAGCATATAACTTCTAGAGAATGTTAGCTCGTTCAGTTGGGTCGCCGAGTCTATTAACAGGCGTTTTGTTTGGGTTCAGTAATCATTGGTCTCGTTTAGAAGATTTTGGTACTCACTTCACTGCCTTTTTCTCCTGCGTCTCCCTTTGCACCCTAAAACAATAATGTGAAATGTAAAATAGAAAACGTATTAGAACGAAAAGTGTATTTTTGATCATTATTTAATTGCTCTATACCTCTCTTCCAGGAATGCCATCAGTACCCTGATGAAAATAAAAATCGCGTGGTCATTGACTTATTCAATAAAACAAATTTTGATAATAAAACAACTTACCGGTAGTCCTGGATCACCTCTTTCACCTTTGATTCCTGGCTCGCCTCGATTTCCCTACAATGACAGATTCCAAATGTGTCATTTAATTGACTTTATTTCAGTACAATTGAATTGTATAAAGTCTTTGCTTGCAAAAATTCAAAACTCAAAATAGCATCTACAGTGAATAATTGACTTCTTTAAATACAGGATGTAAAGATTTCTCACCTTCATGCCGTCTAATCCAGGAGGTCCCTGAAAGGGAGAGGAAGTCAAATGAAATTCGACGAAATTAATATACATGATAGCATTCTTACGACTTCATTATGCATACATAATTCGAAAGCGTTATTCTTTATTAAACGTTCAAAGTATCTGGCATAGACAAGGAACTAACTAAATGAATTCTAAACATATAGGGAGTTAAAATAAAAGTTAATAATAGAGATGTTAGAAACGGAATAGTAAGGTCATTATTGTTTTGCTTTTGATTGATCCAGTTATCGTTGTGGTCGCAGCAAATGAACACGTGTACTGGTGTTTCACTCTTTATTTCGTTGACGTAACAATACTATGAGGTTTGTTGAAAACCAAAATGCATAAGCGAAAAATAAGATTGTTAGTTAGCCGCTGATCCGAGAATGAGAGAGAAAGCTTTTGGCAGAGGTTATCGTAGAACTAAAGGACATCAGGCACATGCACATTCTGTTTATTAATAAGGACAACGTGAAACAAAAGTCAGATTTCAATTCGAGTCATTCATTATACGAAGGATATCCATTTTTCTTCTTTCAATGACAGAATATTATTAATTATCATACAAACGCTTCTTAATTGTTAATCGTTATCGTTATTACAAGTTTAGTCGCAAGTAGGTTAGTTTGAGATTTCGCTTAAAATCAAGGTATCCGTGTCTTAACGGCGAAACGAAGATGAGTTTTCTGAACTTTCGTCTAACAATAATACTCTCCACGAGTCCTGACGAGTAATTCAACTTTCCGCTCTGAAATGCATATAGCTAAATTATTCCGTTCGGCTAAACGTTTTTTATGCTAGAAACTAGTTTACATCGATTTATTTACACGTGAATTATTGTACACAAAATGCGCTGTGGTACATATCGGACATGAAAAACTCAGCTACGTCTCTCCTTAAGAATCTTATTACTTGGCGTCATTAAGTTACATATGCATTAACCTGTATATTACAAATACGCAGAGTACTTTAATTAGGAGTGTCATCCGGCACATATACGAATATGTATCTATCAAAAAATTTGCTTTGAGAATAATATTACATCCAATCAATAACATAATTTGGTGAATGTAAGTTTTATTTGTTCACCTTTTTTTATACTATCATATTTTGTATGTTCAGTTAACGTTGGATTAGTTTAAAGCAAAAAGTACCGAATTTCAATCCTGATTATCGCACAGAAATGTATGTACCCCAATACGTAAGCCTTCAGCCTCTTCCTTCAGCGAATTGCTTCGGCGATGGAAACTTTATTGTTTTGAAACATGCGTCATTCGTAAAACATTTGCAGCTGCAGAAAAGTTTATGGCTCTTAGAGTTACTCTAAGAGTTTGTTTCTTTATACATCTCATTATTTTCATAAATGGACGGTATTTCAAAATTATTCAGATAAGTATTTAATAGGCTGATTTCGCGAAGTACACATTTCGTTAAAATAACACTTCAAAGTATAGAAGAAAATGTGAGAAAAAGAAATTTCAGTGAAGGAAATGATTAAAGCAATTTGATGTCATGTTGAGGGAATTAAGATTTTAATGATTAAGAGAATTTGAACGGCTGTCTTTTTAAAGAGGAATGTAAATTATAATGGCAACGTTCAAGTTTCTCTTTAGTTGGAGTGAACTAAAATTGTGGTTATAGATCAGTGTCATATTAAATCACTTATAATAACCGACAACGTTTTGGCAATCAACTGTTTATTAGTCGTTACAGTACAAAATAAATGAAGTCAGCCTATTATTGAAATATTATGATTGAAAATCATGACGATATTTAATCAAGTCGAACTGAATCGTCGTTAGTGGTTTTTCAAATTCTTTGGCATATAGGTTGTAGAGTTAGACTCCTGTAATCATTCATCACTCATACAGAAAACTTGTTGTTTCGCATAAATTAAGATAAATACAATATTAAACTAAAGAATAAAAAATGAATCGATCTATTTTTTTTCAAATAGGATTTATTTTGTTGTCATTAAACAAATTAGCTATTTCTCTGAATTCAAATTTTAAATAAATATTTCGTATGATCAAATTCTTTATGTTTTTCTACATAAGTGAATGAAAACGGCTATTTAAGAAAAATCGCAACTCAAATTTAAGTCACTCTTCTAAACACAAACATATATACTGTAGCTAAACTTATGTCCTACACTAAATATAAGGTCAGTTTTTGTTTTGTGACGTTGGAAGCCCTGTCTTTCAAAGGTTGAGATTATTATTAGCAGACGTTGAAAATATGCTTCATCGATGAAATGTTTTGTCAGTGAGTTACTTCTTGTCACTTGCTTCTTTAGCTTTATTGTGTTGAAATAAATCTAAATATATTTACACTCATCGATCAGACACGCGTTTGTTTATACAAACGTGATATACAAAAATGTGTTTACGATATCTCATTGTGTTCTTACTCATTACTCGACAAACGAATTCGACTTAAGATTTTGTCATCAGGTCTAAAAAAATCAATAGACTGCTTCCTCACGACGGATGTATAATCTAAATGTAAAATGTAAATAAAGCCGATCGAAGCTTAATCGTGTACTTCTGTTTTATACAGCCAATGCTTATACTCCGCGACTAGTTTGGTTGACTTCCTAAATGACACTTAATCAATGTTACACATCGCATCTAGTTATTTTTATACAACGACAATAACAAGGGCCGAAAAGGCTTGGTTGGGGTCCATTTCCGGTTGTGTCACCTTAAACCAATTTAAGTACCATGATCGAATCGTCAATTGTAAGCAATTTGACACGAGTGCTCCCTACGTTACCTTCGCGATGCGGCGTACCGTCTAAGACCCAAAAGTCATAAATAGGTAGGCGACATAACGTTTTCGTATGTGTTGTCCGTTCAAGGTTCAAGCATAAGAAAATAATTTCTCGAATGAGGATCACCAAGATGCTAATATTCATTCCTCCAAGTCACGCGAGGCTGGTGCAAAGCGGTGTCATTGGTGGTTTCGAGTTGTCAAAAAAGTCGAGTTATTTCGTCGCAGAATAGCCACTGTCATGTAATTTTCAATGATTTAAGATAGCTGAAAGTAGGTTTTACTACTTCTGCTTTGCACTAACGTTAAGAGTGACTCGAAGAGTGCTGTTCAAAGGTGAAGATGCATATTGGCATTGCCAAATCTGGTGATGCGAACGATTTTAGATCACCAGTGCATCGAATGTTATAATGTATGATATGATATACCCTTTTCCTTTCACGATTACTGATTAAATGCGTGATAAAATAGATTTAAGATTTGTGTGTATGATTTTTTTGCAAGAGGCTACTACGTCCTTAACACTGGTGGCCGGATGTTGCCACTAGTGTACGTGCTTAGCGCAAGTCCCAGCCGGTGTACAACAGATAGGTTATTGTCGTTTATCTTTGAAGTACCTATCCGGTGTTAGTTGTTAGTCGAATCAGGACGTGCCAACCTGTTTTTAAATCGACTATTAGTAATTTTATTACGATTTTAGCGATGATTTGTCATACAGTATGCCAACATTGATTTTTCATTGTTTACGTGTTGTATGCTATGTGCGGCGTGACGTGAGAATAGTTTGACTACACCTTCAACTCTACGCATGTTTAAATGATGGGATGAGCTAGATATGACCGCTCGTGTGCGTTTGAATTTCTTTGCCCACTTAACTTTAAGTGTTCATTACGCTTGCGACGTTGTCGCGAGCCCATCGCTTCAAGTTAATTGGCGAATTAAGTTTAAGCAATAACTGACGAAGAGATATGCTTGAACGTGTCGCAGTTACAACGAGTTGAGTTATAATTGATCTAATTGAGTTTAAGCTTGCAGTCAATGCATTGCATTAAACTGGGCCTAGGATTGACGATTTATGTTTCAGCGAGTGATCGACTGATTGGCGAAGGCATGTTATGACCATGTTAGGAACGAGAGATCCGCGATCTTACCATCATGCCAGTTTTTCCTGTTTCTCCAGGCCTCCCTGACTCTCCTCTTAGTCCCATTGGCCCCTGAAATCACGCCAAGTTTGGTCACTCAGTAATATACATCACACACCATTCAAATATCATTTTTTCGTATTTGATTAGTCTTTTAAAGGTAATTAGAAATTTATTGCTTATATCGTAAATAAAATTATATATATGTATTTTATAATATTGCACAATATTTTATCAATTTGTGCAATAAACATTCTATCATAATCAATTGCACTTTATCAATTTAATGCTGCATTTTTCAAATGAGTTATTTGAGATTATTTTTTAATAAGTATATTATTTGAATAAAACTGTTGAGTTGAACAAAATTGTTGAGTTATTGTAATTAATTTATTTCATAAATATTTGCATTTGGGATATTTCACATTTTTTCTAATAGAATCATTTATTTTTACAGTTGAACCAAATATCTACTCATATAATTACTTGAATGCTAATGAAAAATACAGTTACAACTTAATTTGATCAGTTCATAATAAACATCGACAAATTCTTTTCACGCAATTATATTACTTTATTTTAGTGTACAAAAGTATTCATTTATACCACAATGTATCAATAAAAATAGTATATTTTACAAAAAGGAAAAAACTTTACCACCAGAACGAAGTGGTTTAACGATACATAATAGAGGACTGAGATAAATACTTTCTCTCTTCCGTGGGAGAGAAGTGCTTCCTCGGAAATAATAATGTGCTTCTTTTTCTATACATATTAAAATGTGTTTTTTTTATAAACAGATTCAAAACATCTGTTACGTTAAGTTGTCACGAAAAATATTGTATGTTATTATTTTTTAGTTAAAAGCCATCCATAATATATGATTTTTGCACTCGCGCAGTAAATAATATAGTTATATAAGTAATTTAACAATCAGTTTATAGTCACGTGAAATCTTTCGATACTCCGTAAAAAATGACGTTTTCTTTATGTCGCTACGAAAATGCATCTTTTCGTGACAGTGACGTAACTCTAAATAAGCTTTTCTAATCTTGCAATAAAAAATAACTCGGTTTCGCCTAATTCATAAAACTCGTGAATAAGTAATTTTTACTTTTCTTCTCTAGCATCAAAATATTTCATACAGTTTCACATCATAAATTAGGTAATTTATTTATCTAATCATTCAATTAGTTATAAAATATAATGTTTTGAGATGTAACAAATTTCGTTATGCTAGTCGAACATCATTCATAAATCGTAATGTCAATTGTATCAAAAATGGCATTGCAGACGTTAATGGAATTTCATTTGAAATCAATAGTGGTTTCCGTTACATTTGCAATAAGAGAATCATGTTGCAGTAAATATGTAGATTCATAAAAGATCGCTTCTGGCCGAATAATTCAACGACTACATCAGGCAGTAATTGCTCGTATTATAATTATAAGCCGAAACAAGACTGTAAACAATCCGATCTAAAGCGGTTGTTTGAATGAACTGTAAACAACTAACTGACCCTTGTTTATGTTTTGATTATCGATAGGTGTGTACACGTGTGCGAGCCAAGTGATTTATTAACGTGATAATCGGACTAAACTCAGTACCTTGCGAATCTATGCGGGTGCCCATATATAGTTTATCTCTGTTCCCTCGAAAAAACACTCGTCTAATGTTTTAGAAACATGTGTTCGCTTCTCCTCACGTTTGTTAACTTTTAACAGTTAAAAACTTTAGAGTTTTAAACACGAAATGATGTCACTTTTGCTGAATCATAAGTTTTCAGCTTTTCATTTCTTGTTTGCCTTTTATTATTTCTAAGAAATTTTGATGCATGTCAAGCGAATCACGAATCGCATTCGATTCATCATATCCCTGACTGCATCTAACGATATTAACTGTAAATAATGTTATGGAATGTTTGATTTTAATTGCGTGGAAATCACTGCTAAATGTAGCTGATGAATAAACATATTGACTTGAATGAAATTCGATTTCGCTTTAATTTATTCATTGTTGCGGCAACACACTGTATAAGATGGTGAGCATTAATAGCTCAGGTAAGGGATGGACTTACCAGAAGTGGTTTCCCTCTACAAATGTCTCAATTAAACCCTTCACGGTTACTCGATTCATGGTCACATAGAATTACACTAAGTTAATAGTTCGTATATTATTGTAAATCAAATTTTATTCACTTTTTAATTTAAATTCTGTTAGGTTGATATTGTTTTCATATTGATTTTAGTGCATTTTTATGCATTTTAATAAGCTTTTTCAACAATTGATTTAAATTAATGGACAATGTACGTTGCTATTTTATGATCTATTTTTTTACTTCATGGTTGTCTTTAATTTTTTATAGCAAAAGTAAATCTTTTATTATCAGGATATATTTAAAAAGTGAGGTACAATTATAAACTGGAATATTACAAAAAGAAAAACTGTGCTGAATAAAAATAATGATCTTCCGCTGCACGAAATTGACATTTCCAAGTCACAATACAAGTCTGACATCAAGTTAAATTAATTATAATGCCAAAGATTTTAATTAAAATGTATTGTTCATTAACAGCAATTGAACTATTACGTTGAATGCATCCTTATAATTATTTTTTGTTACTGTTTATTATAAACTTTCGAATATAACTGTATAAGTCGATATGATCCCGTTTGAAATACACTCGTAAAAGCTAAATGTATGTGTCACGCAATACCATTATGTCGCTGTCGTTATTTGAATTACAAAGACTCATATAAGGTTGAAACAATCATGTATACATATTTGGATCAATTATAAAAATTCAATAATACACTGCTAAATTGAACCAAAGATTACTCGTTGTTCAGATTCATATTAAAATATTTACGTCCTCTTTAAAAAAACTGTTTTTATTAATAAATGTCTACCTATTTTTCGTTAGAATTCATTGAATTTGAGGTAAAGAACTTGTATTGTAATGTGTAGTCATAAGCTCCTTTTTCACGAGTTAGTAAACTTCGAATGAAAATTAGTGTGAAACCTATACTTGTCTAAAAGTTATAAAATAAGATTGCTAAAACTTCGGTAAATTATTAGTGAATACTTTTCTTAGTTCTGTATTTCATGATATCACTAGAGGATTCATGTCACATTTAAAAAAGAATTTATTTAGAAAACATGATGAATTCTCTGATCAAGTGTAAGTTATTACTACATTTTTTAAAACAATTTATATGTTAATTAATTACATCTTTGACTTAATATTGAACAAATAATTTAAGTCAATATTTATTTTTGTTATTGTTATAGTTTCATTCGTTATAATGATATGGTTTCTCTTAAAAATTTTAATAGTAGATATAATATTAGTTGAAACAAAAATCAAGAATATTACGATTAGTTTAAACGTTAAATTGTAAACTATGACATAATATTATTTCATGCCGGATATTAGTATTTTGGGTTACGCAAATTTTAGCCACAAAACGTGACTATGATTTCTGTCATATCATGATTAATTGATGGGTGATTCAATGTCAACTCAAAACTCATTACAAAAATTTAAAGGGGTAATGTTACATCAAGTATTGAGTTGGCATGAAATTATCCTCATATAATCCGAAATCGATTTAGGTCTTAGATTCTAGATTAGTTTAAAAAATAGAATATTTTGATTAGATTACGTTATAGTCGTTTTTAACGTTACAGTGACTTTATTTACAGTTATTTAATAATGATTTCCAGCTGAACTTTTTTTTCACTTTTTGAACTTTTGCTAAGTCAAAGGTATTATTTTAATTTTTTTAATCAATACAGTTGATTAAGAAATCTACTTTTAAATTTACACTTTTACTATTACTGGATAAAAAATTATTTTTCAGATCTTAATTAAAATATAAGATACAAATATTTAATTTAAAGACAAAATTTTACAATTGAAATAAATGAATTTAAATCAATATTATAAAATATCATAGATTTATTATGTTTTAATAGTAAATGATAAAAATTTTGGAGCTTATACTTAAATGAATTCATCAACACAAAATATACGTACAGGTAATCCCATTGGACCTGGATCGCCTTTGTGACCTTTTTCTCCCTGTAAAAAAATACAAATTTGATTGAACTAAAGTTAAAATTATTCACAAAAAGTTATTTTAATTTTATTCGGCTTTCGGTTAGTTTTTAAATATTTGTAAATATTTTACGTATTGTTAAGTGTTGTTTGATACATTAATGTGATAT
>JABFQD010003588.1:0-12979 GCA_022817045.1 Psix sp. ZL-2020 | reverse complement strand
AACTTGCCTGTATTTGAGCAACAGATTTTAATTGAAAAATATATTTTTTATTACGATATTTAATGTAAAAAAGACATTAAACAGGATGTCCTTTCATAACATCTAGTACTAATAAATATTAACAAATAAATTCAACTTTGAGGTTATGTTTATAAATTTAGCTTACTTTGAGAGGTTATATAAAATGCATCAAAATTCGCTTTCGTGGTCGTGGTCTTCACTGCTGTTGCTCTCTAAGAATTTATTAACACGTTCATCACCGTTATTCATTCGCTCAAGTAATGAAGACAGCAACCTTTTGTTAAGCTGATCTGTTTGAGTGATTTCGCGTATTACAGGCTCAGATTGCTGCTGTTGAGTTGATTCATTAGAACTTCTGTTACTTGGTGTGTCTTCGCGCTCGTTTTTATCGCTGTTGGCTGGTTGTTCGGGCATTTTACCAATTTTGTTACAAAGTCAAAATTTCTAATTGAAAAAATATATTACAAGCGACTCTGATGATAATTTTACTTAGTTTAATGCCAGTGGATCTTGTTCTTCGCTTTAAAGAACTCAAAATATAGCGCATGCGTTGTTAATGAGACAAAATACTTGTTGCTTCATGATTTAAAGTACATATTTTGGATGTTTTAAAACATACTGTTAATAAAAAAAACGATCATGCTAATAATAATATAATAATAATTATAAATGTAATAAAAGTAAAAAAATACGAAAATAAAAATACATTAAGTATATATATATTTATAGTAAATATAAGTTATAATAAAAAATGAAATAAGAGTCTGTTTTATGTATTATATAAATATGATCATTAATATAAATTATGTATTGATATTTAATAAAGTAATTTGAAAAATATAATATGTGAAATACACTTTCAGAGATTTTAATAAATCATTTCTAAAATTTTAACAGATATTTTTTGCTAATTTTATTTTTCTAATTTCAAATAATATCTTTCAATTTAATTGATTTTATATAAAGCATTGTTATTTACAAAATTGGGATTTTAATTTTGAGAAGATTTTTGCATTTGTAGTGATTCAAAACATGATTATTTCTTTTATGTTAACTCTTAATGCTTTCCATAGGTGCGAATGAGCCTTTACCATAAAACAAAGATAGCAATACTTTTACATTTGCGCAGTGATTTTTGGAACGTTGAAATGTCTAACAGTCTAGCCCTTTTAATAATAACATATTATTGTAAAAGTTTCTACAAGATTTACGCAGAATTTTATTTTCCAGTAAAACCTTACAAAATGTTGTTGCTCCATAAAATACTATACAATTTTATTTCTCCATACAACTTCAAAAAAATTTATTTCACCCTAAAAACCCGACAAAATATTATTTTGTTCTCCACAAAAAAATGTAATAAATGTTTTTCACCTTAAACCACTATTAAATATTTGTATAACAATTACAACCTTTCAAAAATTTTTACATAAATCTAAATTTGTTTGATGGAAATCAAATATTAAAACTTTGTGTGTTTTAATTACTAAATCAAAATTATCACTCTAACTTTGAAATTTTGTTAAGAAACAACAAAGCGCGTGCAGGGACAGTATTCCGAACTTCCAAAATATTATTGTGTTTCGGGTGATTCGATGGAGTGCGAGACGAGCGAGTCAGTTGAAAGCCGTCACTCACAGGGCACAGTCGCTCCGGCATAACCGTGATCACATAATTACTTTTGTACTAAATACACAGGTGTTAATAAAGATATAATTATCATTTAGTGAATGCTCCTATTACTTATCATCCTCGCTCATTCAAAGCTACAACATTTTCTTTTGATTTTTTATCGAGGAAACAAAACGACATTCCTTGATCAGTATTTATACTTTTATCAATCTACCATTGGTCTAATGTTAAATCCATTGCTTGGTCCACTATAATAATGAAAATACCTAAAAGAAACATTGTAAAGGCATCGACGGCTGATGCCTCTTAGTTCCTATACTAAGAGTAAAACCTCTCATATTTGGCATTAATTTTAAACGCAACCAAATTTGTTGAAGGTGACCAAAACTGTTACATTGCTTTTTAAAAAGCAGAATTTGACAAGAACCATTTGCCGTTTATGTTCTTTACCAGGGATTGTTTACCAGCTTCAGCATTATCCTCTGATTTAATGTATGGTAGTAGAAAACCCATAAGTTTTTGTCCACACTTTTTAAAAACAAAAAACATTGTGAAAAATATTAAGCGCAGGAACCACGAAATGCAAAATTTTAACTTTGAAATAATTGTAGCGACATCTACCCGAATGAATCAGTACTACATTAGTTTATCATCAAACAAAACTGAAATATTATTTCAGTGGAAAAAATTACAATTTTATACCATGCATTTTTTCATGAAACTTGAAATTTTCCCGGAAAAGGGTTTTTGTAATTATTTTTTTTATATTCTATTACTAAGAATGATCTTTTTTAACATTTTAAAAGTTATCTTCTCACAAAATACTTTTTAAAATTATGAAGAATATTAATAGTTTAGAAATTAATATTCCTTGGAAATTATATTCAGGAGATCTTAAAAATTAATATGAAACAAACTTTTCATTCCTTTGTTGTGAGTTCCTAATAATTTTCAATAAACGCTTAGTTTTTCCTAATTATTACTAGTATATATAGATATAGTAATAATAATGGTCAAATAAAAAAATTGGAATATTTATTTTGAATTAATAGGGGTTCATAACATGGATTGAATTAAAAAAAACAGATCTTTCTTGTTAGTGAACTTTTTAAAATAAACAGAGAAGTGATATTTTGAGGTTAGTATAAATTTCAGATGAGGAAACCTCACTTGACGTTCTTTCAGTCGATGTTTCTGAGCGGCTTCAAGAAACATAAAATTACCCATGCATCTTATTCTCAATAAAAGTTCTCATCTCTGATAAAAGAAAGGTTTTAGTGTTGAACTCATACCGAATTTCAGCTACATTTATAAACAGACCACACAAGAATTACTATCAATTAATCAGTAAATATGTATAACAATCAAGACGAACGGTAGTTGGCGACGGCAAGATAAGCAGAAAGTATATATAAAATTAATTGTTTTATATTTATAAAAATGTTCTAAAGTGAATTTAATTAGAACAATTATGCATAAAAACAAAAATAAAAGTTACGACGAAATGGATTTTCAATAATAATTATTACATATGACAGCCAAACTAATCCAATTGATTTTTTAAACTAATTATCTAATAATTTTTTTTTACTGAGAATACTTGTTTAATCTTGTAAAATGATGATTAGTATACCATCTTGAAATGATATGAATATAACAATATTGCAAAAAAATAATTTAACAAAATATCAATTCAAGCTGTTAGACTTACAATATTTAAAATTTTATTGGAGGAGTCATTTTTAAGTTATTTTAGTTATTTTTTGTTTACAGTTAGTAATTCACTGCTATTTCAAAAAGTGATATCGTGTTTGGTCAAGAATATAACAAATGGATTTTCAAATCCATTTATCAAATATTGACATCATTTTAAAAGAGAAATTCTTCTAAATTGAAAAATCGATTTTATCATTTTTGTGTCACGTGTACAGAGAAAACATCCACAGATGAAAAATAGAAAATATACGTAATACGTTGATCTCAAAAGATCCTAAATTATTTTGGCGAGTTTACAAATATGACTTTGTCTTTTCTATTAACCTGAAAATGGGCGTAGTATTTTCCACCGACAGACAGAGATAACCGAGTAACATTTTTGTCAATAAACAAAGACGTCCGAAAATCCCACCCAATTTTGAGTTTAAGGAAATATTAAAGTCACAAAAATGTTGCTTTAAAAAAAGGAAATTTTTAATTATATTAATGATTTGTTACAATGATATGATATCAAATACAACATTAAATTATCATCTTTTTTTCTCAAATCCTGAATTATCAAAATGTAAACGAAAAAAAAAATAAACTATCACAAGCATTTCCTAATGAATTTGTGTGATATTTTTGTTTTGTTTATTAAGTTAAGGAATAAATCGAGTATTGTTTGTTATCTTCAAGAAAACGAAATGAATTTTTCGCGGAAAAGGATGTTGCTAAAGGCACGTATTATAGACATTCATATAACAAGGGAAGGGGTCTGTTCATTGCCACTGCCACTGTCATTTTGCCCCGCCACGTGGTATTCACGACATAGTCATTATAGCACTGACGATCGTGTGGCGTGATTCTGATCGACGACTCATTTTAACGTTTATCCCTCTTATCGGTTAGTATCCGTGCAGCTCGCGTATAACAAGTATTCCATCCGTATAAACTTTTAACTGTTAAATTCACAAGGAGTCGTGCCGCTTCTAACAAAATATCTTCACTTAAAAAACGGTAAAGTCAGAAATCAATATAACAATAAACTTATCAAATAAGTAAATAAACATTCGTGAAAGACGATGAAATTAGACAAATAATAATTGATAATATAATAAAAAAGGCAATTGAGTTGGGTACAAAAAGTTTTTCAACTCGAATGTCATAGGTGGTTGAGAGTGGCGTGACGCCGAGCGCGGGAAGTCGCGCGATCGATTTCTAGTGCGCGACCAGCTGCGTTCCCAACCGGTTTGACGCGCGCTTTAGTCTAAGTATTACGATAAGCGGAGATGCATTTTAAATAGCATTTTGATGTTAATTTGGCAATCGTGCAAAAAGCGTCAACTTTTGACGTCGCACCTGCTTGACACGCCACTTGCTACGAACGCATGATTGATTGGCAGCTTCGCAAGCCAACCACTTGATACTTCTTTCAAACTCATAGAAAAGTACATTGCACTCGGCATTGTTAAATCGACAACATTATTAGATGATTTAATTATCACTATTAATTCGTCCAAATTGTTCATTAACTTTATATTCTTTTAAATAAAGTGACTTTTGAGCTTATCTTTGCAATTATTTATCAGTTAGACTTCGTAACAATTTTTCAATATCATGTAATTATTTCAGTCTTATCCGCAATTACATGTTATGCGACAATGAATGCTAAAATGACGTTTCAACCAGTTTTGTTTTAACTAAGTCTCGTTTTAAATACCTCTTGCTCTTACAATAGACCTACGTATAGCTTTATTTATGGTCTTCATTGTAGCGTTTATTAAGAAATCGTTGCCCAACATTGTAATTACATTTTTATTCATTTATGTAAAATATAAGCGCAAGTGTAGCCCAAAAGCTGATCGCAACCATAGGCTAGAGTGAAGAGGTCGCTAAAAACGTAATATTCATTTTCATAATAATTAAACACTTACGTAGAATGATTTGAATTTCAGAAACTCTGCAAACATTCGTGTGTGTGTGTGTGTGTGTGTGTATATATGTATATATATTGTGTGTGATAATAAGAATAAATGAAACATATATTTTTTTATTTGTAACGACAATTTAATGCCGTTTTAAAAACTATCAATTGAAACTGGTTCTTTTTGAAATACGTATTTTCAATTCATGACTTTCGATTGTGACAATTGATTTCGAATAAAAACTGTTATTATTTATTCAGTGCAGAAGCTGCGACAGTTGTTGATCATCTATCGATACGAATTTATATGCAAGCATAATTTGAACATGTTTCAATACTTGGACCTTCGCTGACAATCGAATAGTTTTGTACTTTTGAACTTCGCTCCATAGAATTGAAGCGCTGGATCATAAATAAAACTGCTTCCTTGGCAAATATATTATTTCTGGTCATTCAGACAAAATGTCAATTAATTGTTGTGTAATTAGAAATTTCATGTTTTTTTCACTCTGATCTTTGATCAAATTGATACTTTAACTACAAATACTTCCAGAGATATGTCTCTTCAGCATAACTTCAACGTAATTATTCAACATTTTGACTCACATTGACTCATTTTGTCTAGTCACGTGATTTATTAGAAACAAATTTCGAGTTCTCTTTTCGATAGTTGCAGTGATATAATTCAATTATAACCAAAACTCATTCAAATCTGTTCATAAAATAATGAACTTTTTATTTTATATGTAATCATCTTGATATTGCGATTGATAATTAATCAGATGAATAACTTGTTTTTAATGGTATTTACGATTCTTCGATATTGATCCAACTTGGTTATTTTTATATTTCAAGAGCTTGTTTATACAATGAAACATGGCATTTTGGGCAATTTTATTTGATTAATATCAGAACGTACAAGACTTTTGGTTCTTATTCATACATTATTTACTAAACGTCATTTGAAAAAATGCCTATTATTATCGCGTCATGTACAATTATTACGAAACTAATACAACAAGTTATGTTTAGCAACAATATCATACGACTTATTTTATTTGTCCAATTTCATTATTTGAACACAACTTTTTTATACTTCACATTGAACTGACAATTTTCTATAACAAATAATCACAAAATGTTCTCCAATTTATTTGCGTACGTAATGTATTGTATTATAATAATATAAATTATTTATCGGCTTGGCTGCAATTCATGTTAATTGAAACGGAGTTTAGGTCAAACAAGGTGTTTTACAAATAAGGGTTCATGTTGCATATTATTTGTACATTTCTAACAGCTAAATATAAACAAATAACAAACAAATAGAACGTTCGTCGCGTAAGTGATTGATGTTTTATTCTTATCTAGACTCGTATTAAATGTAAATTCAACGTCTTGCTGTATTTTAGTTGAACTGCGTGTACAAACTTATACAATTACGACTCTCCATTTTTGTTTAATTAAACATAAATATTTGTATACACTGTTTTTATTTGCTTATTACGAGTGCATTAATAATAGTCATTTATCAACTGAAAGAATACTTTTTATTTCTGTTTTTCTTTGAAAACAAAATACAGAAAAATGTATTCTTATATCTGTTCGTGTTATTATAACAGCACTGATTACGAAGCTTTAATCGAAATGAAATTTTCAATTGGTATTAAAATTGTACTATGTTAACAATATTTGATGTTTATTTTCCAACACATAGGATTTAATACGATCAGATTTATACTATTATTATAAAATAAATTGGCTTATTTGTCGTAAATATTCAAGAGGAATAGAGTCAATTTATAGTAATATTATTATTATTATTATTATGATTTCTTGCATATCAATGAATACGTTATTTTTGCAGAATATATCACACAATCTCGAACGATGTTTTTCTTAAACACTCGATGGAAAAGTGCGTTGATAATTATAATTAAAACCGTGTTTGCATAATATTTTCACCTAATCAAGAATATTTAATAATCATGTGATTAAATTTATAAAAAGGTACGCTCGAATAGTCTTTTAATCAATCAAACTCAAGTACAAGATGAAAATATTTCATATTGATGAGAATGTATCAATATTTCATACGTTAAAAATGTGTTATTAAACTGAATGCTAAAGTTCAAATAAATGAAACAATTTGTGTTTACATTCAAAAATGGAAAGTTAACAGAGTTGTACCAAAATCGATGTCTTACTTTTGAACATGAATTTCAGCCTGCGTGGACGTGTAGAGGCATCTTGTCTGTCCACACAACAACATAAATAGCTTCTATTTTCGCTGGTCAAAATGAAATTGATATCTAAGGATATAGGTATAAGCGTTTACTTATACCTTCAAAATAGTACTACCAGCTGAGAGTTTATTAGTTTAACAACTGCAGCTTAATGCGCTTGTTAATCGAAGTCTCAATCAGAAAATACAAAAATGACTCCTCTCGGTAACCGTCTAATAACTCAGCAATAAAAAAACACAATTATTATAGCCATGCTGTTTCATTTTGATGAGATGCAAACATTGACATTTAAACAAAATATTTTAATTAACAGAAACAACGATTATTTTTACATTTTCAAATACGTTTGTGATGAGTATTATCTATAGATAAATGTAAAGTTACTTTTTGATTTTCAGATATTATGTCTACCTCGCAGTCACGTCCTTTAAATGGAGTTATAAACGGGACGGCTAAATCTGAAAAGGTATTTAACAATGGTTTTTTATTATGCATCCGAGCTTCGGGCATTATAGTATTATTAACGAATCTTATTCTGCTTAAAACAATTCGCAAACGTCATCCTATGACAACTAGCTAGTTATTTTCTCCGAGTTTGTGTTCTTTTTTCATTCAGACAAAATGTGCTTGGTTATTGAATGACAAAGTAGAGTAACTTTTTGTCAATTACACAACTTGAATTATATGTTTACAGGTTAATTCTAGCGTTGTGGAATATCTACCAGCCAGCCCGACAGGAAATGACGGTATGACATTTTCAAAATACTACATTTAATGTTCAAACTGAAACAGTAAGCAAAATTGTTTGGTTTTAAAATCAGTTGAAATACATTTTTGAAAAGCACATTTTTACACCGGTCTCAATTGACCTCAACTTTATGTCATGTGTACATGTGGATATGTAATGCTTTAGTAATAATTAACGTTGATAGCTGTCCATAAGACGATTCCAAATACATTTAGCAATGAACAACTCATTAATATTAAGCTTCATCAACAACTTTTGCTATGCAAGTATGAAAGCCTAAAGATAATCATTCTAATAAATTGACGATATTTTGCAAAGACTTTCAAAGATTTCAAAGATAAAAAGAGTCCGATTCACTGTAATATTTGATTCTCTTTGAATTATTTTGTAAAAACTGTTTTTAGTTATTCAACAAATCTATTATGGTATATTATCAATTTTATTGCCATTCAAAAAGGTGACCAATGTTAGGCCATTGAAAATTGATATGAATATTATTAATGATGAAATGAACAATTCAAATTTTAGGTCCAGATCAGTTACTGCTCACTGAAGACGATATTACATGGAAACCTAATGGACGAGTTAGAATAAAACGAGAAACCGAAGGTTTGAATTCTGCCCCACCAATATCGATACCCGGCGCCTTAAAAGAAGTATCTGAAAATTTCCCTAATCACATTGCTTTGGTGGCAACTAAAGATTCTTCTGGCAATAAACAAACATATACTTTTAAGTGAGTTCTGATTTAATATCATATTCAGTTTTGTTTTGATAGCAAATCTTTTAAACGATTGTAGGCTTGAATTTTTTGTTGTGACATAAAAATATGCAATCAGTAATTATGTTATTCATCGCTAATCTTTATGATGCTTTGATTTATAATTATAAACTTAATGTTACGTGATTGATATTGCATATTTATTTTCAAAAAAAAAAAAAAAATATATATATATATGTATATCTTATGTATTTTGTTTTTAGACAATATGAAGAAAGTGTCAAAACAGTTGCAAAAGCTTTTCTCAAACTTGGTCTGGAAAGATATCATAGTGTTTGTATAATAGGTTTCAATAGTCCTCAATGGTTTATCTCTGATTTAGCAGCTATCTACGCTGGGTGAGTTTATTTCTTCTTTAGTTTTATTTTTATTTATTAATTTATTTACTTATTATTGTTTACTTGTACATTTAGTAACATTAACAGTATATTTCAAGTTTTTATTTTATTCTTCACGAATTTTTGTATTGATTTTTATCAATATAGTTAATGTAAATTACAGAGGATTTGCAGCTGGAATTTATACGACAAATTCTGCTGAGGCATGCCAATACTGCTTAGAAAACAGTCGAGCAAATATAGTAGTACTTGAAGATGACAAACAGTTGGAAAAAGTTCTAAAAGTGAAGGACTCTTTACCAAATTTAAAAGCAATTATACAGTATGAAGGTGTTCCAAAAACTAAAGACGTTCTTAGTGTAAGTACAGTTTTATTTAATAGCATTTACCTCACGAGTGGAAAAAGTTGGTAATACTTTGCGAATTCGTAAAACGTGTGAAGCGACTTTTGTAAACACAACCGTGCTTGATCATCTTCTTTTCCCACAAGTAAGGTACCGTATCTTTTTTTATGAAAGTCAAGTGTTTTATAACTGTTTCGCAGGAAACGCTATTGAGGTTAAACACTAACACTTCTGTATGATAGAAACTGTCATGTTTCCCACTGCAAACAGTTGGAAAACGCGGCGCTTTTACAGCACGTATGAGAAAAAATATCATTTATTAGTATGGCATATGGAAAACAATGTATTATAAGTTTTTAATTTCATTGAAAATATGAAAGAATTCCATATTTTCATACAATTTCCATACTTTTTAACATGTAAAATAATCAAAAAGTATGGAACCTGATTTTGGATTACAGAACAATGAGTTATTTTTGGAATTTTTTCCGATTCATTACAAAGATTAATGCATACGATATTATTTTTAGGAAAGTTAATGAAAAATTAACTTTGGTTTACTTTAAGAACGGAAAACTTTTTTTTTTTTTCATTTTATAGACTACACAATAGATTGGTATTAAAATGTACCAAAAATTCTACATTTCTGCACAGTAAATACTCTTTGATTGAGTGAGTCAAAAAGATAGATTAAAAATTAAATAAGAAAAGTGCTGTTTGCAAAGAAAAAAAGATTAAAGGTAGCATACAGCCTTGAACTGAAGGTTCTTTTCTCTACAAAAATTTTATTGATTTCAGTGGAATGACGTTCTAGAGATAGGAAAAAAAGAATCGAACGACAAGCTGGATGCAGTGCTTAAAACAATTGGAGCTAACGAGTGCTGTACATTAGTTTATACAGTAAGAATAATTCTTTATATGACACAAATTGTATTTTATGATTATGCAGCTTTAATGCGTTTTTTTTATTTATGAAAGATTATTAATATTTTGTGCTCATTTTTTAGTCTGGAACTGTTGGCAATCCAAAGGCTGTTATGTTAACTCATGATAATCTTCTACATGACGCGAGAGCTATTATCACAACGCTGGGTTTTGGTCGGGGAACTGAAATTGTTATAAGTTACTTGCCATTGTCTCACGTTGCGGCGCAGGTAATGTATTTTTTTTCAAAGTTCAAATTTACTGTCAAACTTATAATCGTTCAATTGACGATACTGAATGTTAATGTGTATTCAAAAATGTCATTAAGTTGATTGAGAATTATATAAGTATAAACAATATGATAGTATATAGCATTTTTAGTATTGATCAATTATGAATACAATTTAAAAAGAATTTAATTACCTGTTAATTTTAATTTATTACAAATTACAGCTATTTACAAAATTCAAAACTTTTATTATTAGAAAAACTATTTTTTACGTATTGCAAATTGTAAAATTTATGATAATTATATGTTTTAGATTGTTGATATATATGCATTAATGATATTAGCTGGTACTATTCATTTTGCTGATAAGAATGCGTTGAAAGGGAGTTTAGTCGAGACCCTGCATGAAGTGAGGCCAACGGTGTTTTTAGGTGTTCCAAGGGTCTGGGAGAAGATTTACGAGAAGATGCAAATTGTTGCTCGCAACAATGGCAAACTTAAAACAATGATCGCTTCCTGGGCTAAAACGCAAGGTCTTCAGTATAATACTAGTAAAATGAGCGGTGTGGACTATAAAAGTTGGAGCTACTTAATTGCCAAATGGCTTATTTTTAATAAAATAAAGGCTGCGCTTGGTTTGGACAGGACCAAAGTATTTTTTTCAGCGGCCGCGCCGCTCGGAAATGATATTAAACAGTACTTCATGAGTTTGGATATACCGATTATGGAGGCCTATGGCATGTCAGAGTGTAGCGGTGCACATACTCTGACCACACTTAATAATTATAAGTAAATGAATAATAATTTTAAAATTATAATTTTTAGTAAGTAAAATTGTCATTTCAGTTGAATCATTTTCTCGTTTTAGATTAGGAAGTGTTGGGGCAGTCATGGAAGGATTTTGTACTAAGTTGGATAATATCGATGCGAACGGAGAAGGTGAAATTTGCATGAGCGGACGTCACGTTTTTATGGGATATTTAAATGAGCCAGAAAAAACAAAAGAAGCAAAGGATGAATATGGCTGGCTGCATACTGGCGACTTAGGCAAATTAGATGAACATGGTTTCTTACATATAACAGGTGGGTGTTGAAATAATTCACACCTCGTATTTTTACTATATTATTGCAATAATGTATAATCACTATAAGTATATCTTATTGTACTACGTTTACAATGTAAAGATATGGTACAACTAAATTAATATATTTAAATCTTGTATTTTAGGCAGAATAAAAGAATTAATAATTACGGCTGGTGGCGAAAATATTCCACCAATTAGTATTGAACAATTGGTGCTTGCAGAATTACCAGCTCTCAGCAACGCTATGCTTATTGGTGATAGAAGAAAATACTTGACCATGCTAGTCACTATCAAGGTGAGTTTTCTCAAATTCGGTCATTAGGATTTAATTTGAATTGAATTTGTTAAACGAATGAAGCAAATGAAAATTAAATTTACTCTTATATATTTATATTATAAGTTTGTCTAATTTTATTTTGTTTACCGAGTAATTTTTAAATACATACGAAATATTTTGCTTTGCTTAGTCAGTTTTAAGTTTAGATTTAAACAATTGTAGTTTATAACTGAATTAAACATGCATTGCATTACATGTTTCAGACTGAAATGGACCTAGATACGGGGGAACCATTAGATAATTTAGCTGCCGATTCAAAAGACTGGCTAAAATCTATTGGAAGCAATGCAAAAACTCTTTCTGAAATTTTAAATTCGAAAGATCCACTTGTAAGTCAAACGAAAAATCAAACATTGCAATTATCGAAACTCTAAAGCTTACAGTGTAAATATGCTACTGTTTTTAGGTATATGAAGGAATTGAAGCAGCAATCAAAAGAGCTAATGTTAAAGCAACAAGTAATGCTCAAAAAGTACAAAAATTTCGAATATTACCTCATGACTTTTCAGTGCCAACTGGGGAATTAGGACCAACATTAAAATTAAAAAGAAACTGAACAGATTTAAAAAGAGTACATGTAAACGAAGACTCGCTCAAACGCTAGAAAAGAAGATGTTGTCAGGATGAAGAAGAAAAGTATTTGCTTCGTTTTATTTATTGAAAAAATGCATT
>JABFQD010003587.1:0-12981 GCA_022817045.1 Psix sp. ZL-2020 | reverse complement strand
AATCGATAGAAATTATTGGCGATTAAAATGTACATAAGATATCTTATGTAATTCTTATGCAAATAAAAATAAGTTTTTTAAAAACTAAGTTTTTGTATTAAATACATTTTGTCCTAAACTTTCAAGGCAGGAAAAATATATTTAAAGTTTATGTCTAATTTCAGATAGGAATAATTTGAAATATTTCGGCGTAAACAATAACTGAAAAAATTGCAATCTAATAAATAAAGTTGCATTACTTCATTAAAAGGAATGCTAGTGCTCTTGAATTCATAATTCATTCATCCCATTACAATCATTAAGCTCTCCTCGAAAAAAGAAGGTAGATTCATGTGCCTTCCGAACGCGTTCACAAGATGTTTCCTTAAAGTCTTCTCATACATTTATCAGTCCAAAAACAATTTATATTCCCAATTTTGAGGCGGGTCCCAGAAGATTAATACTATTAACACCAAAAAACCGGACACGGTTCACAGCGTCTCTGGTTCAACGCACTATTTAATTGCTATTTAATACATTTTTCGTTCCAGTTATTTTCAACAGTCCATCATCTGCGATTACATTTGTCAAAGTTAATTGAAGGCTTCATTTCACGGGGCCACAAATTTTTGCGTTCCGTCGTTTTTCAATGTCCTCATTTGCCTCAGATACGAATATTGTTAAAAAGAACAAGAATGCATTGCCACCGCAAGAAATAAGGAGGAAGCAGCTCCTCGCAAGACTCAAGCGATAATTATTTTATTTCTGTCTTCAAGGGAGCAGCAGTATTTTGAAAGTCGGATGATGATTTATAGATCAGCGTATTCGAGTGATGGCACCTAAAATAATTTGCTGTACTAATTTACGCTGACAAAAAATCGTTTAGGTAGACCACTTAAGAGTTTTTAATAGAAGAACAGAAGAGAAGAAAGAGAAACGAGCAAATAACCGAAGGGGGACACTAAATGAAAAAGAAAGTGTGTCGAAAATCCGGAGCGAGGTTGAAAGTTCATTTTTTCTCCGCTTCGATCAGATTCGCATAAATTCGCCGAATTGGCTAGAATTAAGGGACTTTCGTAGAAGGAGCGCCGCCTAGCGGACGATTCTGCGAATAGTCAAACATTAAAATTCCGGCTTACAATGTACTTGTGTCCAACGGGAGAGAAAGATGCGATGCAGAGAGACGGAGAGGACGAAAAAACGAACGTCGTCTTTTAACAAACCAGACTCATTAGGGCCGTGCTGCTCGCTTTTTACGACGAGACATTTGTAAGCAATACAGACTTCAAAAAACGAACTTCTGTCGCTGAAGTATATATGTTTTTTTTTATTTTCAACATAAACTTCCGTGATTTCTAATAAAAGTACATAAAGGTTTGAATAGCAAACATTTTACAAAACCTAATTATAATTATAGATTAGGAACGTTTCAGAATTAAAATCAACCTTAAAAAGAACTTTTAAGTCATGAAGGAGGACTCAACGACCAGAAAATTGAAACAATCAAGGTATCTAAACAATTATGGCTAGCCAAAATGATTTACTAAAACGGTCACTCAGCAGAGCAGCGATGACGAAACAGATTTTTAATCTAAAGTTTCGCGTGGAAAGTTAATTCTAAGAGTCATTATGGCGTCTTTCAGCGGCAGGTCATTAGAGTTTGTCAGCAGCTCTTCGTTCCTTTTGTAAAATGTTTCAGCGATAAAGACAAGTAGACGAGTGAATTAGCTATTTACATTTCAAAAATGTTTGCCGACCGCTCAAATTAGCTGACAAATTAATAAACCGTCATCCCATTCAAGCTAAAGGTGCATCGTATAGTTAAACGAAAATATTTTTTTATAATACCATTAGTGACTTTTTCTAGTGATATATTTTTAAAAGGATGAACCCAATAAACCTTAAAATTTGATTTTAGTTTTTACTAAAAGCTTTTCTGACTAACAAACGAAATGATCTATTATAATATAACCTAATTTTGGATCAAATAAAATGTAGCAACATATTTTTAACTGAACAGCAACTTTTTCAACCTATATTTTTATACAAATGGTTTACGAGTATATTTATGTCGGACATGAATTTGATGAAATACAAATGACTAATCAGTTGACAAAGATAATAAACCAATCATTATTCAACGTATCAGTCATTATATTACTGTTTGATAAATAAACTTTAATTTCGCTGTATTTTCTACTGTTCTTACTAAAATTAAAATGAACGTATTTTCACGTAACAATGTGATAATAATTCATATAATATTTATATAATAATTAAATTAATTTTTAATTATCAATAAATATCATAACAGTCATGTTACGATAAAATTATAACAGAAGTACTGTGAATTTCAGTAAAATTAAGTTTTGAACTTTCAAGCAATAAAAAATGAAGCAAATAATTTCTGTATGAAACTATTGAAATTACAATAAAAATGAATAGAAAAACAATACGCAATTTTAATTACCGTAGTTATGATGAAACACAATTTTAGCAGTTTTTTATTATGATTTGTGTAATAATTAGTTTTTATAGGTAAAACTTGTGCAGTCACAGTTAATTTGACAGGAGAACTAAAATATTAACTTATATAACATAATTATGCTGGATAACCAATTCAGTTTTATGAACATTTTATTCTCAGTTTAACCACTATAAACATAGAACATATTTTAAAGTTGTGTTACATTTGTTATGAATCCTATGATAGTAACTAATTCCACTAATATAGTTTTGTTACTCTCAAGATTTGCTTTAACAGTTTGTTTCCATATTTACGTCATATTATTATATTTATACAAAATATTTACAAAAATACATTACAAATACTAAAATTACATTTTTCTCAAATCGTAATCGTGTAACAGAAAATTAATTTTATCTTTGGAATTTTATTATATCAAATTACTTTTCCAAAGCTAGAAGAAGCCAGTTTGCATATTGATACCCTGACTAATATAAAATATATTTTTTTTGCCATAAATTTCGCAGTTTCGCATTAAATTCAGCGACATTCTTGTTTTGACTATACATAAACCAGTCGGACGGTACTTATTTCAAGAATGCAGCGCAAACCACAGAGATAAAGAACAATTCATTGGTCCTTAAAAGCCGCGCTTTTACGACTATGTAACATTATTTAGGGCGCATTCTAA
Source organism: Psix sp. ZL-2020 (assembly GCA_022817045.1). NCBI lineage: Eukaryota > Metazoa > Arthropoda > Insecta > Hymenoptera > Scelionidae > Psix > Psix sp. ZL-2020. The sequence continues at coordinate 9,844 of JABFQD010003587.1, read as the reverse complement.
GTGGCATTCTAATTTGACTGTCTCGGATGATCTGAATGTAAATCAGCGGGGCGCGTAAAGTGCACGCGGATTCGTGGAAACATTTCGATACGGAATCGAGAACGTCCCACGGAAATGCGAGATCTACGAAAAGAAGTATGGACGGGAGGAAAAGAGGGAGTGGGCTAGGTAGCGGGGAAGAAAGCAGTGTGCCGATACGGGTTGTAAAGCGCGCTTTAACGACAGGAAGCTCAAACATATGTTTCAAACGCTTGCATTTAGTTGCAGAGCTGATTAGAGTTGCGGTTGATGTGGCGTTTGCTTCGAGAAATGACTTTACTCTGCAGCCACAAAGAACTGATTTATGATTTGCTGGATGAGTTCAGGAAGCAACTCTGAACTGAAAAATGGAAAACTAAAACACTCGAATTTGCATTAATTATAAATTCACAAAATAAAATAAAGGTCAAATAATCTTTTTAAGAACAGTTATTTAAATGAAAATAAGATGGCGCCAAAACTAACTTCCTAACCAAAATAATTAAAGCAAAATGTTGGTTATACATTTAAAAAGATTATAAGTTAATACTGTAACTTTTAATCATGTTATGATAATGTGATATAAAAATGCTGCGGACATCTTGAGATAAAATTTAAATTAAAAATAATAATGAACTTTTTCTATTATCACATTTCTTATCTAAAAGAACACTTAAGTGAGGTTAACTAGACAGTAAAAAATAAACACTCAGAGCATTCTTAGAGCCCTCAAAATGCATTCATCGTCTGAAAATTTGCTCACGACGTAAAAAAATAAGGAGGAGGGGGGCAATAGAAGGTGATCTTGAGCTGAAACACGGAGTCAAATGCCTTGCATGTTCCGATGGCGTGAAAAAAAATTCGGCACCGAGGTTAAACGGCGCGCACGCTCTCATTCATCTCTAGAGTGTGATGCTAAACATAGTCTTCGAAACGACGAGCGCATTTATGAAGCGCGCCGTAGATACGTGTGTAAGGTTTGCGCTTACACGTGAGAGTGAAGGGACATTACCGATAACGGTTCGTCGGAGGAATTCTTTGTAGTTTGCTTAAATAGACCGCAGACACTCTGTCTCATTTGCACCAACGAACCACTCTTCTCGTCACTTTCTTTTTTCTTTACCGATGCTTTGCATTTTGTTCTGCACCCTTGTTACGGCCCGTTTAGCTTTTAATTACCGCAAAACAATAAAAAAAACATCGCAGACGGTTTGTTCACATTGTCATCATCTGATGACAAAAATGGAACAAGATGCAACTTCATTTGAATTACTTAAATAGATAATATGAAGAGCATGAAAATTTTAAGGAAATGCAATCTATCATCATATGATTTATAATATTATCAGATCGCACGATGATTAAATTGATTTTCAGTTTTGTAATATAATAAATATAATTCATTTATGTTTGAAAAAAATGAGACAAAAAATACTTTTAATTTATTCGATTAAAATCTAAATTCGAAGTTATACAAAGTTTAATTGAAATTTTAAGTTTTCACGAAATTTCAAAATTTTAATTTTTATACTTTAAATGTTGAATACAATACGTTTTAAAATTAAAATTTAAAACTGGCATTCATAATTTGAGTTTGAAATTTAAATTTATTTTAAATTAAAATAGATATTTATATTTAAAATCAAATGAAAAACAATTAAATTTATTTATAAGGTAAAACAAAAAAATTGATTTTAAATATATTAGCAACAAAAACTATTTCAATAAAATCGGTATTTGAAAAATAAGAAAATTTGATCTCAGGCTTTATTTTAGTAATCCCAATATTACAAATTGCTTCAATTACATCGAAACAAAAAACGTCTGGAAGAAACATATGTGCGTTTTTTGCGTTTGCAAATTTACGACTCCTAAGGCGACGGCAACATTTAGTAGCCATTCATCCAACTTATATGTGCAATTCGTTCGACTTTGTAGTCGGCTCCAAAACTAAATTGGTCAAAATAAGCAATGGAATCCAATTGAAAAAAATTATCACAAAGCGAACACCGGCAATTTTCCAGACGTTTCGGAAACCGTCTTGATTCAATTTAAGTATACAAAACATAAATCTTGAGCAGTTCCCAAAACAAAACCGCCACGACGGAAGTGACGACACCAACGCGCTCTTGAGGCGTCCGTTTAGCGCCGCCTGGAGGTCTAAAAAGAGATTCGCCATTTAGGGGTTATTAATGATTTCCCAAAAGCACGAGTACCGTGTGAAAAGTGAAATATATATGAAAAGCTAAGGATGCGTGCAAAATATGCCGGGGCGTGCACTGCGATTATTATTTTTCGAGTGGTGCACATTTTTTGCAAACCATTTGATTAATTAAATGATCCTCGTTGTTAGAGACAAAATTATAGCTTACAGTTCAAGTTTATTTTCAGAATCATTTTTCATTTGGAATATTTACCAACATATATTTATTGATAAAATTAGAAAAAAATAAAACGAATTAAAAAAGGTTTAATAACAATTAATTTCAGTGAACATAACCTTAAAATGAAAAAACTTAAAATAAAATGAAATATAATGGAATAAATTAAAAAATTTGATTTTGTTTGTAAATTTTAAAAAAATCAAAATCGATATATAATAGAAATAGTTAAAGTAGTTTGATTTATGGATATTTTTAAATCTAAACCATACTATTTCAGTTTAATATAAGAAAAAATAACATAATTTATTGTATTAATTACACTGCAATCGAAATGATACTTATTTGATTTTTTGCTATTCGAAAGCATACACGTGAATTGTATCTATATCTCATATCAATAAAAAATAGTTGTTTTGGATATTATACCTTTCTTCGAGTTAATTATCATTAATTACTTGAATGATTAAATATCTAAACCTTATTTAAATATTATATTTATGAAATATTTCTCTGAAGTATATCATAATTGATTGTATATGTTAATCGACATAAAATACAAATAACTTTACAAACCGTGAGAAAATATATGATAATGAATGTTTTATTATATCGAGAGAACGACATTCTAATAAGTTATTAATGTTTCAGTGAATCATATCGATGATGAAATAATAATTTCAATAACATCAATCGCTATTGATATAATATTTTTAAACTCGTTTCATTTTTAGTAAATGAATATTTTATTGTTGTAAATTATCAGACCAAAAGTGGACGACAAGTAAATTAACCATTTTAATAACTCTTCACTTTTAATTTTACCATATCTGATTTTACGATATTGGTCAAGAACTATATATTATCAAATTTCTATATCTTCGAATTTCAGCACAATTCATTTTACTGAATTATTCAAAAACAAACTCTAAATACATTGGTTTCGATAGATAAAATTTGAATAAATAAATAAATACTAACTTTATTTATAAGTTTCAATTACATAGTAAAACCGAAATAATTATTTTTGTTTTTCTGGGAGTTTCAAAATTGATTGACTTAGAATCTCACACCTTTATTCAAGACCTTTATTTAGACTTTATCCTTCCCCTGTTCAAATACTTAAACTTCTATTTACAATCTCTAAAGTTGTAACGTTTTTCTAATTATTTTTTCGTTCAAATTTGAGGTCATCTTCAATTTAAAAGTTCAAAAATAGACAAATTTTCTCAGCAAATGCATTGCAGAATATTCATCGTTTAAAGTTCAAACCATGATAAAAATAAATAGAAATTGAAGTACGAATTTTACGTATAAACAAAAGGAACTTATTTTATGAATGACTCACAGAATAATATGATTTATATTGTTACGCGAGTGGTACCATTCACACAATAACTCAATGAACGATAGTTGCGATATAGATGGCAGTTCGCAGACATATATGCACTTGTCTTATTCGCAGACTCAACTGGAATTCCATACAGCCGTGGTAAAGTTCTCATCGTACAGCATATTTTACGCTTTTTAGCACCATTCTGTGCGTGTATACAAAATTATGTCAAAACGTGGTGTCTATCATATCGCGACCTTCATCACCACATTTTCAACCTTAATACTTTACGCGTAATTCGGAAGATGCTTCCTCAAGTATTCGTATACGTAATATCACACTTTGCATATGCAGCAATAAAAAGTGACGTGAACAAAATTTAAAGTTATAATTTTCAATATAGTTACGTAAAATAAAGCAAACGAAGTTCAATTACATACTTAATCATACTTTTGCTACATGATAAATTACGTTAGGTTGTACCCAAATAAATAATTATGCCCGTAAGCATATTGGTTAACAAATAATAAAGGAATAAAAATTTATTATATATATCGAAGAAAAATTGTCATAAAACTTATTCAACCCATAGTAATCTATAATGTATTTTATAATGTATATTTTACAAAAAGCCCTAATAATTATATTTTTTTAAATGAAATTACAGTGAAATTCCTATACAATATGATAAAAATTACTAAAACATAATATAAAAGTTAAATAAATTTACTGTAAAATTCTTATTTTTTATATGAAACATCTATTTAATTCATATTTAGAATAGTAAACGTTTTACTTTAAGAACATATCAATAAACTTTTTCTGTGCAAACAAATCTCAATCATTATTGGTTTTATTTTGCAAAACCTTCAATTCGTCTTTAAGATTATTTTCATTCTAAAAATGTCTTTGGAATACATTAACAAATTTTGTTTTAATTTGTTTTTAAACGAATTATTTTGAACTCCTATATGATGTGTTCATATAAAAAACAAATGAAGATGATGATGTACAATTAATTTTAAAAACCAATATCCATTAACAGGCGCAGTCCTGATATCCAGACTGAATAGTCGTGCGAAAAATGGCGTTTAAAAGAGTAACGGAGTACAAGAGGATTAAATACATTTGAAATGTTGGTAAAAAATGAGCCCAAAAATAATTAACTGGACGCAATATGAATAGCAGGCTAATTTATTCGTCCATGCTACAAGTGTATGAACAAAATATGTTAATATATCTTGATAAATTATATCCGATATTAACAACATACTGAGATACTGTATGGCCATATTCGGGGCCACACAGTTTAGCAACCAAAGAGAGAAAACGGATAAGAATTCGTCGCACGCTTTACATATCTAGCCGTTCCTGCTTTTATCTGATGCTCTATTTAAATAAGAATTTGTAATTGCTATTGTATACTTACTCTTTTCAACTCTGATGTCTTATATTATGCAAATTTTATTGTTGAAGTCGTAGATATCAAAACATAATCACCTTATTAATAACGTCAATATGTATACTTTTCAGTAACTTAAATGCCACGTAAACATCGGGAAAAAGGATGTAAACAAAAATTTGATTAAGTCAGTCTTTATGAGAATTCAAATCTGATTATTCATTTAAATTATTGCTTTTTTGAATTTTTCGTATGATAGATCAGAAATTCGGGTAAATAAATACTTAGGTTGTACAAAATTTGCACATTTAGTAGAGTTTAATGCGCGAAAAGTATTTGGTGAATTCCTCTTAAAACAGCCGACTACCGCGAACGCGGCTAATGGGCTGAATACGTCGCGGTTGGCTTAACGATCAAGTTCGATTTCTCTTGGCATTGTAACTTGCATATGCACACAGTGAAAACACATATTTTATGAGGATATATCAAAAATTGTCATGACTCGCACGAAGCAAGTCCGACAGGTTTCTGACACCGTTTTGAACATCTTTAATATTTTTTAGAAACTGTTTAATTGTATCATTTTGTAAATACGTTTTCACTGTATGATACTTGATAATCGTTTGTTTCCCTCTATATATATTTGTATCAGCATTAATTATGATTGATAGAATTAGAAATTTATGACATATAGCAGCATTATTGCGTCTGATATAGCTTAGCGGGTTGAACAATTTTAATTGTGCAAATATTATCGAATATTAATGACCATTCATTTAATATGTCAAATTATTCGAATACGATTTTAAAAATATTATGCATATTTTCAGAATATTTTACAATACAATATATTTGATATACACTATCTTGGATAGAAAATAATGATTATGATGAAATTTCAAACATAATTTTACTATACTGAATATTCTGTTTTTAACATTTATTTTGAATTTGTTTATCCTTTTTTTGTAAGTTTAAATAGAAATTAGTGAAGATGTGAACAATGATTTATAAATTGATCAAATTTTATGATTTCTAATAATGTATTATTATTGCATAAGCTTGCATCCGTTTTAGTAATGTGTGTTCAAATTTATTGAAATACTTTTTCGCATAAATTATTTTAGCATTATTAAAAGTTCATTGATATCGATCACGTAAGATAAACATAGTAAAACAAACTAATTAAAAATGATTTAAAACACGAGACGTACCTACTATATAGTTTAGGGAAATGCCCACGAGTAATCGTTTTCATTTAAAATCATCAAGTACAATAGATGTTTGTAATTAAAAAAGGCAATATATAGAGAATCTAAAAAATATTAGTCCGATATTTATAGTCCATACTATGTATCAACAAAATATTTTAAAAACCGTGTACGTGCGTCTTGTCATTAATTGCATCTACGACTTAATTATTTCGAAGCTCCATTTTATATATACAAAATATTCAATTCTATAATTTTCAAACTAATATTTCAATCATTTAAATTTCCAACAAGCATATTCTTTCAGATTAAACTATTTTCATATCCCAACATGATTTTAGTAGACAAGAAATTGTTGGCTAATCAATCTGTAAGAGTATAAATCAGTTCGCTCGCGAGCCAGAAAACACGGATAAGGAAGATTTGCGTAGATACAGGTAATAGTCAATTAATGGGTTCACTATTAAGTATTACAGCGTGTTTGTTAAGTACCACGTATTAAACATAAATTTGACGTTGCCTAGACGCGTGCGAGCGAGATACAAATATGCGCATGAAAAGTGTACCCTTATGTGGGTATTAGTGGGCTAGCTAGCATGAGTTAGTACGAACCGCTGACACATAGGTCTTATATGCTTATGCCCAGCTTGTGCTTATACTGTTCTCTCATGCTCCTCGTGCTGGTAGGACCTTGTTTCGTGACCTACATAAAGCAAGGCCGTTAACACTACTTTCGTATGGGTGCGGGACCTACGCTCTTCCTCTATGAAGTCCGCGAACTACCACACTTGAAGGACTCTGGTCACATTCATCCCACAACACGCTTACTCGTGCAGTTGAGCCTTAATTTTGTGTGTTCACCAGTCATTATGTCCAGACCGTTTTTCTGTCGATCCAAAATACAACTGAGTATTCTACTGGCTTCGACCATGCGATTTGTTTTGGCAATCATTTTTTGCATTTCAAGAAGACAGACTTAGCATAATAAAATCAAACGAATCCGTTTTATACGACTTTTTGTCCTCTTTTTTACACACTTTTTACTACTGAAATGCTGTTGATTAAGCCTTGCAAGTATTAGTAAAACTTGTTTTTGTAGAAAACAAAACTGTGAACAAATAATAAAGTTTTTTCTACCGGCTTGGTATATGTGTATTTATGTTTTTTCGTCGTTAAATTTCATTAATTCTATAAAAAGAACTGTTATATCAATATTTAGCCGACACAACTCACGATGTATAATTAACATGAATTTCAACCTAATTTTCTTTGAGTACTGATGTACGTCTTTGATGTATTACCGACAGTTTTGAATCGACAAATATTTCTTGGTTGTACTTTAATAATTTGTTCTTTCATACAGCGTTTATTGTTTGGATAACTGTTCTTTATATAAATTAAAGTATAGTAATCTCTTCTTTTTGTTATTATATATAATAGTAATACGTTCACTCGAAACTTTATAAAGTAACATAAAAGCTTAATTCCATGATTGATTCGAAATCTCTAATCTGTATTATTAAAAAAACGAACACTATTCAAGAGTTTATTGTTATGTTATACTTGTAAGCATACGTATAAAATTTTCTTCTGTAGCGTTCTATTTGCAGTGTTGTTCTCTAATTAGGTACGGTTGATTAACTCATCGTTAGTGAAAATTGGTCTAACGGTCTTCGGTGATATATGCTTCATAATTAATATGTAATTTTGTGCACTTCAGATTATTTAGCCCGTTAACACGTGAAATTATATTCATAACATAAACGCAACAAACAAAAGGAAGCCTTTATTTTATTGCTCTCGAGTGTTGATAAGCTCCAGGTTGAAAACTGCGAGCACTTATTTTAAAGGTACATATAAATATATATAAACCTATATATCCAATTTTATAGTAACATAAATTCGTGGTTCTCTGTGGTCCACCATTCACTGACTTTCTTTATGGAGAAAATTAAAAAGTAATAATCATGGTCATAGCAAAAAAATTGAAGCACATTTATTAATTAAAAGACTTGATTGCAAGTACATCAATTAATAACAATTTATTAGCCAAATACCAACAATAGAGTTGATATAAATATGAAAGAACACTTTCGTGTTTAGGGTTCGGTTTTAGTAGGCCAGGTGCAACGCGAACGCGGGATAAGTTAAAGCGAGAAGTATTATCATATCCACATCTAGCGGAGCATAGCTTCCCGATGCCTTGATCTTGACTCGATGCAAGGCCTACCCCACAGCCGTCGGCAGTCTGCGGCGGTTCACTTCTTTCTCTTTCTCTCGCGCGAGCCATTATCTCTGAGCACGTCTCTCTTGCTTGACTATGACTTTCTATCAGCTACGTTCCGATACGAAGACGTACTGCACGATCGCCGATATAATCGTTTATTGCTTATTCGACATCGATTTGAACACGAGAATGTCGAATGTAAATTGGACACTTATTCTAACGAAAATTTGAATTAATTTCAATTCTATATGCGATGAAGATTGCAGATATCCATTTCTCCGAGTCGTTAAACGTTTACGGCTGTTCAATCGAATAACCATTTTCGTTCATTTGTTCGTCATACACAAAGCAACCGATCGCTTATTATTACTTAGAGTTGTTCGAACGTGTCTCGTTAAATAGGCATTAACGTACTTTACGCTTTTAAGTGTTTCTGCAGATGAACTGACGTTAACTTGAATGCATTTAGAATGATTGACAGTGACTCGATGTAATTTTTCATAATTGTAGCTTGATTTTGAATACAAATTCTCATATGATTAAAAAATTAAAAAGATTTCATATTTATATGACAAAATATTTTTACATGTAAAAATTGAACGTTTTAAAAGACATTTTGCAAAACGTAAAAATGTATAAGTCGTTTCTTAAATAACTTAATAAAGAAGATCCAAAAGTCTTAATTAAAGAGTAGCTTCATTTTTTCCGTATATTTCCAGATCGAAAATAAGAATATGCAAAAAATATAAAACAGAGTGTTTGCTCAAATTGTAATTGCTCAAATATGAAAAGATGCAAGTTGGATGGAAAAACACATAAATAAATAATAATTCACTGAATTTCGTACTACATATAGCCATGAGTTTCACTTCAATTGGAAGGTGATAATTCATATAATTACAAGTGATTTTATCTTGACATGAAACATAAATAGTTAGCAAAAATAATAGTCACTTAGTAGTTCTTATGTTCAAATAGTTTGAGTGATTAATTATATACTTTCATATATTAAAAATAAGAAATTTAACAATATTTAAACTCACAAGCTCATATCAGAAGTTGAAATAATTGTCTATGCAATAACTAACTCCACCTACTTGAATTCTTTAGAAATTACAACGGTAGGTAATGCAGATAAAGAAAATTTTGCTTTGAGTACAGCAGCTACGAATGACTTATAGCATATATACAGGGGCGCAAAACTATTTTAACTAAATGAATACTTCAATGTTTTTCAATTTTCAGTTCTTTTATAATACAGCTTACATATAT
>JABFQD010003586.1:0-12985 GCA_022817045.1 Psix sp. ZL-2020 | reverse complement strand
ACGTTATTTGTTTTATATTTATTTACACATATAAAAAGATTTAATTTAAGAATTAATAAATAATATATATGAAAATAAATTTGTATATGTAAAATTTGTTATTCATTTATGAAATAAATGATTAAGGTAAAGATTAATCAATAAACATATTACTTAATCCACGCATTTCTGAATGACAGAGTTAAAATTCCAAATTTTCATGATTTTTCTGTCGTTTTCATTATTATTTATATATCAATAGGCGTTACTCAGTAGTGACAGGCGTTCAACCGTTCAACGCAATGAACGCTTTGCGGCGATTTAAGTACAATTTGTGGTTTCGTCAAGAAAATGTTTTTGGTAATGTTGGCACTCTATTACTAACTGTAATATACCAAGAGTAGTAAATTACGGAATTGACTATAGTAATTTAAATATCACTTCTAATTTGAAGAGCATACTTTTGGTAAACATACAAAATCAATCGTAACTTGAATAGTAATTTACGATGTTGAATTGAAATACAAAACTTAGTTACTAATGTTTTTCTGTGTACTATATTACAACAATTATTTTGTTACAGCGATTAGCAAATTGAAATATGTTATGGTAAGCAACAAAACTGCTGTATCAACAATTTAAAGGCTTCTGAATATAATTATAATACCACTGCTATGAATACTATCGGAATTGCTATCGTTACGATTAAGTTGTTAGTTTTGCAATATAGTTTTCTCTGCGCACCATTTCTCGTTAATCTTTATCAACGACTTCGCAATTGCGCCGTTTTTTGTCGGTGACTTCGTTTAACGGACGATTTGAAGCCATCAATGAAACTCTAAAACGCAACTTTAAAAGTTCCATTTGACGCTATATAATAACCATCAAAAGCCATAATAATATCACAGCTCGAGCCATGACCGTTCATTAAATGTTAAATTCTCGCGTCGAACTAAAATGACGCCGTTTGTCGCAGCGTGTTTATCCTCACGAATAGCCTCGAGAAATAGTGTCCCGGACGCGCGAAATTGGCCAAAAATGGAACTGAATTTGAGCCTGATTTATCGCCGTGGTAACAATGAACGTCGTAATGCCTGCGATATTGCGTCGTAATCATCGCGGAAGCCAATTTCGTTGCGATGTTAATACTACGCGAGCCAATAAAATGCGGCGAGGAGGTGAAAAAAAGTATTCGAACGCGCGCATTCAATTGGCCGACAAATTTGGCCTCTTTTATCAAATTTCATTGGGTTGCCGAATTTCCATAATTCTCGCAATTCGTACGGTGTACTTTGGTCAATTTCCGCCTGGATCTGCGCGCTGACTTTATGACCAAATGCCGCGTACGTGTGCGCGCGTGTATGTATAATTCAGCAGTGACCGGCGTTTTATTACACAGATATCTGCTGTGCATTAACACAGTGGCACGTTAAAGCCGCGCGTATGAGATATATGGAACTTTTTACGTAACGTTTCTTACGGCGCGCGCGGTTTCGCGTGTGCTCTAACTTTTATCGCCCGTAACTGCCCGAAATTGCTTTTACATGCGAAAGACGGAGCCCGAGTGCCGATTCCTAATGAGATTTCTCAACTTCGCGTTAAAGTCAATTGAGTTACTTGGCCGCTCCAAATGCTCACTCGCGCTGAATTCGGATGATTTTTGAGCTAAATTAAGATCTTGAGGGATCCAACGTTGTATGCTCTTACGGATATTTTTGCGAACAATAGTTCAACCTGTGATTGTTACGCAACTTTATTATCTCATTTATGAACTTATTGTTTATTATAACCATAAAAGTGTTATAATAAGCAGCCAACTTCACTTAATTTGCGGAAAGGAATATAATACAATTTAGAACAACACTGATTAATTGACTTGATTTAAAATTAAAATAACTTGTTGGACTTTTATTATTTAAAAATATGAAGTTATTGTTTTTTCATATTCATTTTTATATATAAAGCTCTCTGAGCATGAATAAAGCTTATTGATATACTGTATCCGCACAGGAGATATAAAATATGTATGCAAACTATTAGAAATTTTTCTAATTTTTGAAATTTCTGTCGTCATCTCAAAAATACTGCATTTTTCAAATCAATTTACATTTTTATTAGCTTTTATACTTATTTTCGATTTAATGTCGCTTTTTGCATTATCCGAGCTGTATAAAATGTTTCTTTTTCAATGATCGATTCTATGGGTTGAGGAAAAATGTCAACTCCGCACTCTTTTTATTTTCCTTACGTATGAATATAAGAATATAGAAAATTATTTTTCATCGAGTTGCCGATAGAGGGTGCATGCTGTATTATCGAGCCGTTAAGAAGATGCATGAGGAAAATTTGTATGTTACAGTAATGCCAATCATGATTACCACATAGTATAAAAGTAATATTATTGATAAGACGACTAGATTTAAATAAATGACCAAAATGTTGTTTTAATATAATTTTCTTTAAATTCAAACTTTAAATTTAAAGAACTGCTGTGTATGCACTGAATATTGTTTCATAATTTTATAATACTCTAAATAATATAAGATGTTGTCTTCTTGTTTACTGATTAAAACAATTAATAATATATTTATTAAATTCAGGAAAGTGATTTTTCAGCCGTAATAATTCCTAAAATATGTTTTCAAAAATTTAATTTGCACGTAAAAGTTTACGGTTAAAGATTAATATTGCTTATTAAGAAAATGATTAAATTATAAATGCAATTCATTGAAATTTAATAGAATCTTTATAATTTGGTAATGTCATTTTTTTCATGATTTGTTTTCCACTTTTAATTTCTGCATTATTAAACTTTACTTAATTTATTATTTTATTGTGTGTGAAAATATGTGGCAAACTGATTTATTTTATAATTGTTTATTTTGCAGAAGTGACATGAATATAGGTATGCTCTCATATTTTGGCTCGTGAGCAGTTGCACAAACTTTGTTCGCATATTATGAAGCTATAATTCCTGGTCGGCCTAGGTTTTGTATTATTTTAACTGTGAAAATTATTCAAATTTACATCTAACTTGTACATATATAATATATTTCACCATTTCATCATAAATATTTTGTTCTTAATACGTACCAACATAATAAATATTAAACTTACATATGGAAACTACTCTCATGTAAAAATTGCCCCCATTATGCAAATGAGTGAAACAGTCGTCACCCAACAATTGTAGTGTAAAAAAGTGTTTTATTGCAAACATTGTAATATATTTTCACAGAGTTTTTGGCATTTTAAACTGTGTAAATATATGTTTAACTTTAGAAAACACATGATATAGTATTCCAAAATGGACCCTTTTTTACAGTATGGTTCATGGATGTAATAAGCTTTATTTTATGTAAAAGTATTGTGTTTGGCAAATGCAAAGTGCCAATTTAATCCTGAATATTGAACCATGAATGGTACACACATGACCAGCATAAATAATTGTGCATGGCGTATGTGAAATATTGATCGATAACCAATCATTTTCTTACGAACAGTATAAACATAGCCCTATACAAAAAGTTTTGTTTGACAAATGCACGAGGTATTAATTGATAACCAATTATTGGATCACGCATAGCTCATATATAATATACTTGAGCCACACACTTGGTTTGGTAAAGATAAAATGTGCATTACAAAGGCAAATTGTTGTTCGATACTTGATTAATTTTGACTATATTAGAACACATCAATATATACGTAACGTATTATATTACAATTTTTATAAATACATTATTTTACACTAAAATAATAAATACATATTTTCATATTTTTTTAATAAGATTATATTTTACATATGAAACTTTATGCAATGGTGTTAAATCTGCAAGTTTGATTCGTCTTAGAATAGAAACTACTGAATAATATTGTAAATATTATATCTATTATAAATGTATAATCAATAATTATCTCAATGTTTTTTATCACAATATGAATTTCTACTGAGAAAATGTATTAAATTTTACTAAACATAGTATGATATAGATATGATGTAACTGTCTATTTTTTTATTGTATAGTCAGTTTTACAAAAGTAAAACTTGTAGCAAATTATGGTTAAAAATAATCATTATGAATATGCTTTTGTTAGTGTAATCAGTATTGCTCACTGGTTCTTATTATAATTTATAATTAGATTAGTACAGAGATGATAACTAGTTCGGGGGTTGATATTCGGCCAGTAAATAAACCTTCGTACAAGATTGCTACGCTATTGACTGAGTATTGCGACTAATCAGTTGTTAAAATATATCTTTCATACATTTTAACTTGAAATTACTGCTATAAATGTCTTTATGAACATGTAACATATCCTAATCATGAAATTTCAACAAGAATTTAAAATAATATTTTTAATTTACAATTCATATATTTCTAACAAGATTATGATAAATGTTGAATTAAAAAGATTAACATACTTAAAATATAGAAATAATTTATTACAATTATTGTGACAGCATTGACTTGCTTTTGATTATTTCCTATTTTCCAAATTTTGAATTAGACTTCTATGCAGGTAACAGTTCGATGATTCGCACATCATTACATTATAACTATCAACATTGTTGTTAGTACTTGTTGTTCGTATTCGTTGTTAGCAATGTTCATATTAAATTGGTTGTTTTCTTTCACTTAAGATAATTTGTAATGATGAATATTTTGTTGATAGCCTATAACAAATTGAATATTATTTTGAAACAAAAATAATTTTTGATCAATATAATCTTAAAAATACCAAAATGGAAATGATGATATGATAATGCTGATATTATTTCAATTAGTTAAAAATATATACAGACACAGATATTGAACCATTAAGTTAACAAAATTTATAATTCATTATTCGAATACATTTACTGATATAAGAAAAAAAGGATTGAATATTTTTTTTTATTTTTAGATTTGTATAAAGTTTTTTTGTCAATTTTTTCGGCAACCTCAATTAAACTTATTTCTCCACGAGTGCTTTTATTAAAGCCGTTCTTCATTTCTTACTAGAGTGTCTCTTTTAAATTGTGATGACGAGTTGATGATATACTCTCAAATTACGTATTATCGGAACAATCATAATCCATCATACGATTGAAAATGTCGGTCGTCATTACCTAGCTCGGGACTCAAACGTCAGATCTCGGAACATTAAATATTTCAGAATGACATGATGGATTTGCAGTTGTATCTAGTTGCTGCGGGAATATCGATTTCATAAGGAAATATTTACGCCGAATTGCTATTCCTAATCGCAATGCACCATCTAGATCTTAACTATTGTAACCATGTTCTATAAGGGAATATATAGTTCATAGTATAACCAGCATTTCAAAATCAACTTATAATGTTGTTTTCATATTCAATTTCAAGAAAATGCATGCAACATCATCTTTGTTTTCATTTTATTTTGTTATTATGATTTTATTAAAATTTATCTTTGTTGAGAAATGTAGAATTAATCCGAACCTTAGCAATGCTTGAAATTTGCAAGAAATATGCACTGTTTGAAATATGAAATCATATTACCTAATATGGAATAAAACTGTTGACGGAAAAAATAAGGATTTGGAGTAAAATTGATGAAGTCATCATGAGGTTGAAAATATGGGTCACATACGATGACAGATCGATTCATCCTGCAAAGTGCGCTGTTATGTTCTTGTTTGAAACAAAGTGAATCCCTCTTTTATTTATAAATATATATCCAGTCGTTTTATCTAGAGGAATTCCTATTGAAAATTTTCCTCTACGAGAAAATAGTCTTCTGGGTGGGAACTGGGTTGGATATCGACGGGAAAATAATAGCCTCTCGATCCTCGTGAAAGAACCATTGACAGGAAAGTTATTCTGACCACGCGCCGTACTATTAATTGTGGAAACAATATAAATGTTTGCATTACCTAATAAATGAATAGGCACTTCATTAGTTTGATAAACAGCGAGAACTTTAATTTCGCGTCGACAGATTGTAAATAGATACTTATATCACGCGGAGTTAAAGCGTTAACATTAATATCTTATAATCTCGCGGCGTAATTCCGAGATTAATCACCGGAGACTAATCTTTCAGAAAGAAGAGATCAGGAGAGAGATAAATTTGCGTATGTTTACATAATTAATAACCAGATGAGGCGACTAAGAAATAAATTAAAAGGATAAAATAATCATGGCTCCTCGACAAGTTTAGTTCACTTTTGTTTATCTTGTACAAAAACCAAAAAGCACTATGGTATTTTGTATTATTTAAAGTCGCTTTGGATTTTGCGGCTTTACATTTTCTACGATCGCAGCACGATCTGCGTAATGATTTTGCATTAGAGAAATGTTAAAAAGATTGTCACTCTAATGACAAGAGAAAAAATTGTTCACGGGAAAGCGACGTGTATATAATCGTGTCGACTAAATCGGCGGAGTGAATCTCGTGTAGTTTGCAATGCCTCGTCGAGCGTAAAGTACTCGTAAATCCATCTTCGATGCCCGTCTTTTTCTTCGCGAAGTGCATTCATTCTCGTGCGATATCTACGCGGCAACTGCTCTCGGCATTTTGACGGCAAAAATTTAGCCCGCGCACTTTTTCGGATGCTCCTCTGGGGAACGCGGGGAGCCGTTGAATTGGCGCACAACTCAGGATCCTTAAACTCAGATTGATAGTGCGCGCCGTCGACTTTTGTATTTTGGGAGGTCGTTGCGCGCACGAGAGAGGATAAGCGAATGGATTTTTCAGCGTTACACTGCTGTTACGCGACTGACGAACATTCATTTTGATTTATAAGATGCATTATAATGCCTCGGGCTTGAGTTGGCAAAGTGCAAATGACATTGCGCGATTGCCATGTAAATGAAAATGGAGATGCTGTTGCCTTAGTTTCTAGTCATTTTTATGATTGACGCGTTTTTAGAAAACACTTTCTTTTCTTTTCTAAGTATCTTTTCTTTTTACTGAATAATCCAATGATTTCTTTTTAGCTGCAACGCGATATCCAATACTGCGAATATTAAAACTAGAAAGTGCAAATCTATTTCAGAATTTCCAATATTGTTTCGAATGTGATTTTAACGAGCTAGACTGTATCACAATAATCGTTTTAGACAAATTTGGTTCTTTTAAAAAGACGTACATCATTTTTGAAAGTGGTGTTTGAAATTTGATTTTAGAACGCGATGTTTTTTGCGAATCAATTTTTGTTTTAAGAAATGATCTCCATTACAGATGGAAAAAGGAAGTTTTATTATTGTTAATAATTTTTTTGTTTTACGTATTGATTAATTGACGTTTTTATGAAACTGGTAACGACAGATCACGGCAGTCGAATTTTATTGATATTTCGCTGTTATTGAACGTTTATTGTTTATGTAAATAAAAGCTGCATGTTGCAAACAAAAGCTTATGTTCGTTTGTTATTCAAGTGGCAAATGAATCAAATGTCAAATACTGATATAAATAATTAAAATATGTACAATAAAATTGAAATTTTTCATTGAAAATTGAAAATGTAGAGATTCGATTTGCGACATTGAAACCACATATTTGATTATTTAATAATCTTCTGAAAATATTGAATTGTATGTGTTTTTTCATAAGATAAAACAATTGTTTTTGTTGAGTTAAAAATGTTCACATATATAGAAAGTTTAACATCCGTCTATTTTTAAATCAATAACTTGGCTCATTTTTTCAAAATTGAGAATTCTTAAAATTATATATGGCAAATTCGAATTATTTCTCCGAAATAACAATTTGGATAAAAATATATTGTTCCTACATTAAATTTGGCAACAAGCTAGATCTTGGAATAGAACAAGAATGTTTAGAGAGATTAGTATGGTGAAAAAGATGCTACGTATACATATAGTTCGGAAAAGAAGTCGCATTCTAATTTGTTGATAAATGATTTCGATATATTTCGATTAAAAAAAGAATTTCAGATATTGGGTTAATCGAATGTTGATTAAAGCATTTCCACGAGAATAGATATAATTAGTATGATGTTATAGATGATTTGGAGTTGAACTTTAGCCTGAAATTAAAGTTTAGATTAAATTAAGAATATTTTAGTTAATATAATCAGAACTATAAATATAATTCAAATAGTATGAAATGTAAACTTTGGTATCATATCTGTAAGAAACATAAAATCTAATTAGGAGTTTGAATATAATTTGTATCGAAAAACCATATGTAAGGAGAACGAAACCATATATTAACAAAGAAGGGAAAATTATCAATGACAGAATGAGTAACTAAATATCATAATATTAAAAAGGTTATCTTAAATGAATGTTTTAGATTCAAACTTTTGACTTGAAATTTTAATTAATTTTTTTAGATGTTTTATCTTTGGCGTATAATTTTTATGGTTGAAATTATTTAATCGTTGCTCAAGATTGGAAACTGCGACTGTACTGATGATATATATGAGTAATATACTAGTTTTCAATTTACTGTTCTCTAAACCACTGTAATTAAAATTTGTATCGTAAAAGTACGTGTTTTTTCGTTTATTTTTAAATCTTTTCTAGAGATATTTGTAAACCTTGCGGTCGTGTTTCATTAAAGAACCAAAAATGAAATAAACTTTGCTCATAAATCCAGTGTTTTTAGTATAAAATCAGTACCTATATACGGAACACGCGGAAGTTGATTAATTCGCTGACACGAGGGATTTATTCTGATGCATCGCGAAAAAATTCGGATATAAAACTGCTTGAAATGAAATTAAAAGTCCAATTGCATCAAGAAGCATCAATTTCGCTTTTTTCAATACATACATACATTACTCAAATAATTTATATTAATCCAATGTCACTTGTAGAAAAAAATTGTGGTAAATTCCTTTAAACGTAAAATTGCATGTTAACTATTTTATGATGTGAAATAATTAAAATTTATAATTCAACAATTGTTTCGTATTGCTTAAACTTTGTTTAAACAAAACTATGAACTCTCTATTTATAAAAAGTGAAATATTAATTTTCTCATTGCAAATGTGATGTAAACATATTTATAAAATAAAATTAAAGTACGAAGATGTTAGTAAAATAAATACAAAAACCAAGTTTATTGAAGTAGTGATTCAGTTAAATATTGATGAAGTATGTGATGATTTATTGTTCGTATGTCTCACATAGTACATTTCTGAGAGTATGCAGCTTAAAAAGCTTATAAGCTTGAATACGTAACAAGCATATATAAAAAAAACACTTTCTCATACTCGCTGCATCTTCTAGAACTTTATTTTTCTTATACGTTTGTTCTGATTGTTACTGAAACAATAATAATTAACACAGTTGTTGATTTTACAGTTTTTTGATATAATAAATTTTATAGTATTTCTAAATTCAACATTTTATAATAACATAAAAATTATTATCGTAATAACTGTAAGGAAAAAATAAAAAATTCGATCGATTATGATAAATCTCAACATTTGAAAATCAAATAAAATTATTAATCCTCAGCAAATATTTTAATTTACGTTGCACAGTCTAGTTGTAAACGTAACATTTAATAGATTGTACGTATATATATTATACGTTACACGTTGAGCACAGCATAATGCAACAATTGTATGACGAAACGAAGTATTATGTGAAACACTTCAAAATTAAATTTAATGATATATTTGATTTGATTGAGAAAGTTAGTGTTTGGCTTAATGTATACTTATAATTGTGGAAACCATTTATATAATGACCTGTTATTGTTTCAAGTTGATTTTAATGTAATCGAGAAATTATTCTGAATATCTATATATTAATATTTATATATGGTATATGCAATATATATATATATATATATATAAAATTCAACATAAATCATAAATTTTGAAAATAAAAAAAAACATACTTTTTATAATATTATGAACAATAGTGCAAAATGTATTGGCAAATACCAAATAAATTAAATCTCTATTTCGATACAGTTTTCATATATGATTATCTACAAACTATTAAACGAAATAAAATATCTTTAGGTTGATACATATAATTTCAGTATCTGTTACGAGTTTCGATGCTACATAGAAAATATTCATTTTTATTTGTATCAAACAATGCTAAATAGCACCACATAATATATGGAGGTTATTTTCCCTTATGAGAGAATATATACTAATAATTTGTATCGAAAATGAGGTAGTTTAGTATCAGGAGTGTAATCAAACGTAGTCGCGCATTGGGCATAAATTTGTTGTAATTGCATTGCCGTCGATACAAATGTCGGTCTATTTCACGCGCGCAATTATTCTTTAAGCTGGCAAATATGATTTATGTCGTTGGTACGTTTTACTTGCGAGTTTTACCTTTAAGTACAGTGAATAACGGCTTCACGTTTCGTATTTGATCAACAATTTGTCATAGAATCTCATGAAGCGTAGTGTAATAATGTGCCTGATAGAACGGAAAAATGTTGCGTAGTGAAGAGTAAACAGATACTTCCGATTGAGTTTTATTGTACATTTTTCCGTTACACACATTGGAGCTAAATTGGATATTTTAACGAAAAATATTATGTTTATCACTGAGATTTTACTACGCCTTGCTGAATTCGTGACCCTATTTTGAATTCCATGAGATGCGAAGCTAATTTCACTTAATTGTGAACAATTTATTTTCCGTGTTTTCATATATGGAATCAAAACTTACATCAATTTTATCAACTCTGGATTTGCTTGTTGCGCCAGCTGTAGTTTCTCTTAGTAATTTTTTGTTCATGTTGATTGATTTTAACTCAGTCCATTTTTGTTTGTTTGGCTTTTTTTGTAGAATCTGTATCCAACAGAATTATTAGCACCAAAAATGCTTTCACATATCGTTTTCATAGAAATTGGAAAAAATTAAAATTGACATTGATGTTATTTCTGACAATTCACCCTAAAAACAGTAAATTGAATAATGAGAAAGTACATATAATATCCACGAGATTCGAAATATTTTTTTGAGTGCATACATTGTTATAATAACAAGAGGTCTAAAGTTGCTAAAAATTGTTCTGATTGTTCTAACATATTATGCATACGTAGAACTCATAATTCTTATAATTTAGAAGTGTACGTCAACAGAACAGAAGTTTAAAAGCTCACGTGAATATTCGTAATTCCATTAGGAGTAATATTCCATCTTTTGTTAATTTGATCAAATTCCTGATTGAATAATTAGTAAGGGATTATCTGGATGGATAAATTTTTGTCAGCCATAAACTTGAGTCTTTAAATGTATTGATTTTATTAAAATTAAAGAAATTTATCGATTTGTTTGATCTAGTAGTTTTATTGAAATGCTTTTTTACAATGTAATGGCCTATGATTTTCTGAATACTTTCATGTTTGCTAACATAATTAGTGAATGATCCAGACTGGTTTTACGCATGAGAAAAAGAGATTACACTTTCGTTTGCATCTAAATCAGAATATAATAAAAA
This sequence comes from Psix sp. ZL-2020, assembly GCA_022817045.1. Taxonomy (NCBI): domain Eukaryota; kingdom Metazoa; phylum Arthropoda; class Insecta; order Hymenoptera; family Scelionidae; genus Psix; species Psix sp. ZL-2020. Next base: position 1,588 of record JABFQD010003586.1, on the reverse strand, counting down.
ATGAAACGATCGCTATTTTTCTCTGCTTCGTAGACAGATTGTGTTTTCACGCGTATGATTCGAGAAGAGTTGAATCTTCGTATTTATCTGCACTCTGGACAAATTTCGTTACATTATGAACTTTACATTGTCGAGACAGTACTTTAGGAACTCTCTATTATTCAGGATGCATTTTCCGAACCCACTCAAAAAGTAATGGAACAGAGAAATAAAAATTAACAAAAACACAGAGTATTAGACAAAACAAAAAAAAAAGAGTCAGATAAAGAACGAGAAGAAAACGTAGCAGTCAAATGTATAGAAAATAGAAATAATATATAATTGCAAGAGGCCAAAGTAAATTCAGACTTTTTATCCAGTTAAGCTATAACGTAAATTCGAAGATACAAATCGCGGCGAGTGTATCATCGCGAAGCGTTTGCAAGCAGTGTTAAGTTTGTGTTGTATTTTTAATTAGTCTTGTACACTGTTCCTCTACAATGAAATTTGGTATCAATTTGCTCATAAAAATAAAGTTTCAGAAAGTTTTTTTTCGTTTTCTTTTGAACTTTCCAGCGATAAACTGAGTTGTTTCCTCTTGTTTCCTCGCTTCTTTCAAATCTCCCGTTTTCATTCTTAAACATCTTAATACTTTTGTGAAGACGATCGACGCGGAATAATCAGCCATTTCATTACGTACTTATCATTTATTGCTCCGAGACTTTTCTTTTTTTGCTGCTCTATCATTGCATCGAAACTTCTTCGCTATCGAATAAAGTGTGTCAATATTCAGAGATATCTCTTAAAAATCTACGCGAATTTAGTTTCAAATTTGCGTGTTGAATATATGAAAATCCAATTATAGCTATCTAGAAATTATTTCTGTAAACTTTCATATTATCTTTAAGAATGATTTTTTAAAAATTATAAACGAGACTTGATATATTAATGTTTGAGAATGTTTAATTATACAGTATCAAGTTTTATTTACTGTAATTGTATAATCTCCTTTTAAACATTTCAGCATTGTACTGAAATACCGCGAATCAAAAAATTGCCATGAACCTTTTGAAACCTTTACAATCAAATTATTATCAATTAATTTATTCACACTTTTCCAATGCGTTTCGTAAAATCGGTTTTATCTTAATTAATTTCACGCAACCGAGTATAGTTTACAGTAAAAAATTTGCTGCGTCAAACAGAAATGTGTTTATTTGTGTTATAATTTTTTTGTTTAGTATATCTATAAATTTATCTTGAATAAGCGAACTCATTTTTTCTAAAAACATAAGATAATAAGATAAGATTACTTGCGTATAATAAAATTAGGTAAACTCTAAAAGCTGATTTCCCTGAGAATAAATTTATTGTTGTTTGAATCTAAACTGTGGTCTTAACAATGATTATAGAATAAAGTTATTCAACAGTTGATATAGACACTAATGTAATAATTTATCTACGTTCATATATTTTGTTGCTTTCTTTAATGCTTGTTTCGTCAACATCGCTTTGTTACATCAAATACATGAAATATTTTGAGCATTTAATGTTTTCTCAATATTGTAAAAGTTATGTATCTCAAATATTGAAAATTACAAATTTCATT
>JABFQD010003585.1:0-12985 GCA_022817045.1 Psix sp. ZL-2020 | reverse complement strand
TTGTTAAATATCATCAAGCTGACAAGGTTGTCAGGTGTCATCGAGTTTTGTAGCTGTATCTCCAGGTCATGCCTCTCCTAGATGAAGCGAGGGCATCTAAAAAAGATATGTTCTGCAGTTTCATCCTCATTACAGTTGGGGCATACCGCTGAGGTTTCCAGTTCAAAACTAGCTAGGTAAGCTCGGAAAAGTCCATGCTCAGTGAGTAGTTGGGTCAGGTAGAAATTTACCTCCCCATGCTTCCTCAATATCCAAGTCTCGATGTTTGGAATTAAGCGATGGGTCCATTGACCATCGCTCTAAGAATCCTATTATTGTTGCCAGTTATTGATCGTCTGATTTTTCTCTTTCGATATCTCTGAAGACCTTGTATTGCTGTTAGGAGCATAAACCAGTTGATAGGTTCTCCTCCTCTCGTCCGCCAACAGATCTAATGGAATCATACCCACTACCACACAGATGGCTTCCTTTGAAACTGTGCCATAAGCGCATGTAACGCGTAGTGCGATTCTTTAATAGACACCAGCTATCGGCATAGCATAGGCTGTTATGTCCATAGCTGTTGACCAAATTCGAGCGACGTATAACAGAACGGAGATGATGACCGTAGACAGAAGACTAAGTTGGTGGGTCGAGACCAAGTCGGAGACCAAAACCGAGACCAAGTCTCCGACTTTTTGGCTAGTGATTCAAAGGTGGTCGTCGAATCGTAACCTCGCATAAATCTGGATATCCAAGTATCTGAGCGAGCGTTGGGAGGTGATATTATAATTCCCAACGGCCAGGTTGATGGTCTCCCTAATCTTTCTTCCTGTCACGAGAACAGCCTCTGTTTTGTGGTCTGCCGTCTCTAAGTCGACTGAAAAAATTACCACTGATGGATGATGTCAGTTGCTTTATTTGTGGAGCATGTCACTTCTTCAAGGAATTTGCCAACAACTACTAAGGCCAAATCATCAGCAAATCCTACTGTCTCAGTTTCCTGAGGCAAAGAGAGTGTCAACACCTCATAGTACATAATGTTCCAAAGTAATGGACCTAGGACCGAGCCCTGCAGTACACCACCCGTCACTCTGTACGTATGTGTTCCTGCCTCTGAGCCATAGGTCAAGAACTGTTGCGAGAAATAGCTGTTGATAATACTCCTGAGATAGAGTGGCATCTCCATCTTTCTTAGTCCATTCTGAATGCAACTCCAACGGGCGGAGTTGAACGCATTTCTAACATCTAATGTGATAATAGCGCAATATTTCTTTAAAAAGCCACCTGAGACCGGAGTGCTTTACAGATGTCTTCCGCCGTCGCAAGCTCATCAAGATCTTTCAGCTCTATTGTTATCATGTCCATCCAACTGATAACAACCGCTCTGTTAGTCAGCTTCTGTTCCAAGGCCGACCGTATTTCGTCGATTTTGCCGTGAACATTCTTGTCCATAACTAGGAATAAGTTTCCGACTGCATTCTTGTGCACTTTTGTCACGTTGTCATCTATTGCTCTTATTCACCCTTCAAGGACTTAAGTATATTGGCATACGAATTTCCCTCTCTGGCTTTCACTACCAGCGTGTCGGGACGACCTGGGCGCAATGGCTTACTGCGTGGCCTGCGCTTTTCTGTTGTAGACCGGGAGCCCGACAGGTTTGCCACTGCACCCTTTAGAGATTTCTGCGTGCTGTACTCTTCTGGTATCCGCCATTTGAACTTCTGTCTTTTCGCCCTTTTTGTCTCTCTCTAGACACCCGAGATCGTCGTCGGTAAACCTTCGGGCCGACTCTTCTGTCTTGCCGGAGGCTGAGGTATCTTCCCAGACTTTGTCAGCTCTAGGTAAAACTGTCCAGGCTTCGGAGACCACAGGCATTTCACGTCTGTGGTATCTCTTGAAAGTCGGGTAATAGCCAGTCCGGCCAGCGCAAAAGTGTCTTAAATTTTTTTCATTTTCTGAAGAATATCCTTGCTCACGTCCAATTTCATCATGTTGCTTCAAAAATATGATTCTACGAATTTAATTATATACATATCATTATTACATATATATTTTTGAAACTCTTTTTAACTTTAAATTTTGCTACTTAACTACAATTTCTCATACTCAATTGAGTTTAAATTTTCTTGCCTAACTTGAAGCTTTTTTCCCGCCTAATTCAAATTACGTGATTCAAATTTATTTTAGTCGAATTTAAATTTTACCGCCTTATACAAATTTATTTTATTCAAATTTAAATTTTACCGCCTTATAAAAATTTTATTTTCCCCTAAGCCATGACCTCCCGTTAGGTGTCACCCAGAAGGTCTTGAAACACCAGGAATCGATGTCCACGATGATCTTCAAGGGGGAAGATTGAGATGGAGGTATAATTAGGGCATTGGATCAGGATGTCTGCAATGGAACGAAGTAAACAACGTCAGTCCATCGCAGACCAAGGAAATACTAATATTAAATACTTACAATTCTTAGGTTTTACCATACAGGATTTTTGAGCACACAGCAACGTAGGCAACGGCTACGAAGCAGTCTGATCAAAAAGACTTGCTATTTAGAAATTGGGTTAAAAAGTTTATATTATCAATTTATCAAATCATATATGAGAGAGACGGACCATCGATTTTGAACTGCCACCTATTAGAACAAAAGTCGGCGCAATGTCAAAATCGATAAGTGCATAAAATCTCTGAGAGGTGCTGCCGCGCCACGGGTTGTACATGAGTTATGAGCGTTGTTCTCGGTGACAGCTGATTATGATTGCCGCCGTGAAGACATGAGTACCATTACAATATATATATAATATAATATAACTAATAAAATATGATAAACATGAATAAAAAATAGATGAAATAATTGAAAAAAATCGTAAGAAGCATAAACAAAAATCAATACATTATTCACTGACATTCATTAATATTAGAAATAAGGAGAAATGAAATATTAAAAAAATTTGAAAAATACTTGAAATGTATGAAAATTATGTTTTTTTAAGCATTTTTCGTTAATTTCTATTGTATTTCTTCTAATTTCATTCAATTAGGTTCAATAATAAAAGAATTGATATTTTTATTAAAAGCTCAGATTATGATCTTTTATTTTTATGTTGATAAAAGAAGCTTTTTAAAACTTCTCATAAATTTATTTCATTTTTAATTACTAAACAACTTTTATAACTGTCAGTTCATTGAGATATCGACCTATTTAAGAAAAATATGAACTAAAGTTACACTGAAATCCTAAATAATATATGATTCGTTTGTAATTACGTGAAAGTTCAGCTCAAAATATACAACTATACTGCGTTATTAATGTGTATATCTTGTTTCCCATGCTCTTATATCTAGAAATACAATTGCTCTTCATAAAGAGAACACTTGAAAAATTTGGTAACGATTAGAAACTATTGGCTTTCAATAGTAATTATTCGTTTTCTAAATGTAAAATATCAAAGAATCAAACGGCTACACCAAGCCGCTACGAAAACGCCTCTATAAAGTATCCCGTCTGCTCGGAACTAAAATTTATTTGCTAGTAAATAACGGCGTCTGCACCTCCTGGACCTGACTTCGAAGGAGAAAATACTGGCAGCACTGAGGGAGCAACTTAATGGGCTGAAAACTTGAATAGCGCATCAGTGCTATCGTTCCACCTTAGGTATAGAGGAAACGAAATAGCTTAGATCAAAGTATCGATATTGTTAACCCACAATGCAGCAGAACTGAGCGAAATTCGAATTGGTTGGATAGTCAGCCATATCCGGCTTAAGAACACCCCTCTGAGCTGCTTTGGTTGCTGGAACTTCGGACATCGAGCCGGAGCCAATAAGGGACCATATAGGTCAAAGCTCTGCCGAAAGGGCGGAGAAGAAGGACACATTGCAAAGGTGTTCGAAAAAGAGTCGCGCTGTGTATTGTGAACCGAGAATACCAGGCACTCATCTGGGAACAATTGATGCCCGGTATATCAGAGAGCTCTGCAGGCATCTAGAAAGGAAGGAAGATAAAGATCCTTCAATTAAACTTCAATCACTGTGACGCAGTGCAGGAGTTGCTGCTACAAATAGTGAGAGAATTCACGATCGACGCAGCCATCCACTACGAACAGTTCAGAAATGTCAATGTTACAACCTGAATCGTGAATACGTTAAGCAGAGCGGCCATTTGGACACCCAATAGGCATACCGATAGGACACCGACGTCTGGCTTCACCTGGGCCAGAATTCATGATATTTACATCTGCAGTGTATATAATCGAGAAAACATCTTGATATGGGAATTTGAACGCTTGCTGGACCATCTGGTGTCAGATGCGAAAGGACGAAACCTCCTCATTTTTTCAGTTGATTTTAACGCTTGGGCCACAATATAGCGTAGCCAAAAAACAAATCATCGAGGAAAACCTCTTTATTCTAAAAGATCTAGTCGTGGCAAATTCAATGAATAGCTCAATGTTTCCTCGGGACGGTAATAGCTCGATTGTCGACCTAACATTCACTAGCGAATGTATAGATTGTGCAGGCCTCACCTGGAAAGTTGGCAATATACTTGCTTGGTGAATTGGTGGTCACCCATATTGACGACCAAGCCATCGTTGCTGTGATAGATCGACCGAGGAGAAGGTGGACAGATCTAGTACAGCGCCGTAAATAGAGCACCAAGATGGTCGATAGAGAAGCAATCGCCTGTATGATAGAGGTAAGGTAAAATTGACCGTTTATTTTAACAAGTAAAAAGACGAGCAACTTTGAAATTTTTCATAAAAATCCCAATTTCCAGTTGCAAATTTAGATCACTAGAAAAATTACGAAAGATTTTCTGAGAAATTATATTTGGTTTGATGAAAGATAGTATTGTAATCGTACAATAAAGTTCTAATCGTGTAAGACACATTACTCAACAGTTATACTTTTCCATACGTTACTTAAATTAAGTAGGAACTTCCAGTATATATTTCAAATTCTCTCGGACGCAAAGCTAAGTGTGTTTCTGAGCGAGGGTTCAATTAATACGCAGAAAACAGAAAATAGATGATAAACGATTTCAAATATTTTCCTTGGATTTTTCTTTCGAATCAAACACAAAATAGCATCTTAGATCCTAAATAGTAACTGCTATTGAGATGTAATAGTAAGACGATAGAATTTTGACTTTTAGTGCATTTCTGCAAGATTTTTTTAAATCGGTTGTCCAAAATTTCAAGCTACATTTATTTATTGAATCAATTATCAACAGAGTAATTTATAAGTGACTTGTAGGACTGAAGTCTTGAAGTGCAAGGAAGTAAAGCGGTGTTACGAGAACAGCTCAAAAAATGCTCACGGACGAATCAAGTAAAATGAGTTGGCGAAGGAATGGATTTTAACAAGTTACTAGTGAAAAATCTAAGCATGCGATCAAGATGACTTAGCATGGGAATACAAGGAACAAAAAAAGCATTGGTTTCCAGGTATGTGAAAGATCTTTATGAAGATGAGGAAGATACAAATAAAGATAATTAACTACAATATGAAAATAAACATGCTAAACAGGAAAATAACTAAGTAAAAAAGAATACTATAAAAAGTGAGCGCTGACTAGATCTTGCAATAAGGACATAACTAATTCGCTATTCATAATCTGAAATACGTGAAATTGATCGATACAATGCTGCATTAAGCTGTGTTTACTTTGGAAGATGTTGAAGAACCTCTTGACCATATTTGAGGAGTGTCAAAACGGAAAAAAAGTTTCAGCAGTTTGTGGAGACAGTGTTAATGTGTTGGTGGCAGCCCGTGCTGAAAATTTTGATAACGGAAGAATTTTCCGTTAATCATATATAATGCTGTGTTTATTAGAAAGAAATGAAGATCAAATTTTTGAGGGAACGTGCTTCTAGGATCGACAGTTTTACATCTCAATCTACAAAATATTGGAATCATAGAGACAACTAGAATCGGTATATAATGGATGGCATTGACAGTGATGGCATGAGTAAGACTATTCCAGATAATGCTCGAAATAGTTGCGAATTCAAACAAAAGCTAGGTGTATACGGTAAAATTACGCGAAGGTCAAGAATTTTAAAACTGGTTAATAATGTATTAATTTCCGAAGGAACAAATAAAACAAAGACCAGTGAAAATAATGGTCCTGAAGTTAAAATTCAGCACTGTTATTTTTTGCGTTTAGATAGAGCATGCATTTAGATCATGAAAAAATACCGAAATGTTTCAAATGTAACGAGTTCAGGCAAAAAAGAGTCGTCATGTAATGCGATTAAGAATGTATGCATGAAATATTTTAAGGATGGTAAAGTTTGCGGTATAAAAACGTTGATATAAAAAAGATATAGTCTAACGTTGATGCGTGTAGTTGATGCTGTGGTTTATGATGTCAGTCGTGCTGATGTTTTCCATGTTGACTATGATCTGACAGAATGAAATGAAGTAGTTGGTTGACAGTTACGTAACAAATGAAGATTAAGATAGTGATATAAAAGTGCAAATTTTATTGAAAGTTGATATCCCGATTATATCAACGATAAGATGTCTCAAAAAGAAAGATTATCAACGATTATATGAATAAAGGGCTCAAGGAAGGAGCCCATTCGACTATTGATAGCTGATTACGCGAGTCCGGTCATTGAAAGCTTATTAAAAAAATGATGGAAAACAGGGATCCACTGCCTATTATAGACGAAATATGAAACTTTTTGATGACGAAATAAAAAATTTATTGACGACAAAGAATACGGTAGGGTTTTCTCGGTTAGTGAAAAAAAAGATCGTCAGATTTACATGAAAATCATATTAGAGGACACGTATCCACGAGTTGTAATTGCTAATCCAGTTTAACAAAATATTTACGAGAGAAATCCGTAACTCATGTGAGTCTGTAACATCTACCTTATTGACCAGCTGTACGATCAATATATTGATTTTTATTCCAATCAACGTTTGTTGATGTTAAAAGTACCGTGATTTTGTATCATAATTCTCACAATTATCATTCTTTTATTCAATAACTACCCCTTCCTCCATATTGGTTGAATTTTTACTAATGACTGGCAATTGTAAAAAGATTAATATTTATTAGTATGCAATGAAATTATATTGTTTAATTTCTTAAATATTGTTTAAAGCACTAATACAGGGCAGCAAACAAGGACGGCACAAATCAAAATAAAGCGCACAACTTGTGCGAAATTAAATTAAGTTTAAATATTTAAATTGTAAATTTTTGGTCAGGATAGAGAATCTTATGCCTTGAAAAGGAAAAAAGAGGTTGCCACATACTGTGGAAAAAAAGGTGAGTTGAAATAGACCTTGAAATAGCCTACCCAAAATACCCCCGATTTGAGCGCCGAAGCTCTATCCGGGCTCATGTGAGAACAGCAATCATTTTGTTGAAAGCGGAAAGTGTGCTTCCGGCACGGAGGAAGCCAAATACGGTACTAATTTTGATAACTACTGTAGGCAAGTATTTGAATTCAAGCAACGCCATTGCGCAGCTCGGGCGCGTTGCCTATCATAGTGCGAAATGGGGACAGAAGATAAGCAGTTAGACGGAGGATCGGATTCTGGTAAATTAATTACTGATCAAATAAAATGAATTATTTATTTTACATTCTTTTAATTTATACAAAATATATATATATACAAATTTTTGCCGGTAGCATGAATCCCGAACACCTTATTAAATAATGAAAAAATACTTTTTTGTATTGTTTCTTATCCTTCAAGAATAGTTTATTTATTAAACTTCATTGATGATTTTGACGATGTAAGCCGTAACTATTCTCATTTTGTTATTCTAGGTAATTTGCAAACACGAATGCTACTGCCTATGATTCCAGCATATCGAGAAATTTTGTTCGTGAATGTGATCTACACCTTACGCATTATAATCCAACCTATCATACAGAATTCAAATACCTTGCTACACCTTGTTATTGTTAACAACTTCGACTATAATTTTGATTTTGAAAAATCTAGCTTACCTTTTATGTCGGGATATGAACTCATAACTTTCTCCTGCAAGTGCAATATCTATCCAAAGGCACCCTACGACTTCTCGTTTTCTCATTTACAGCCATTTAATGAGAACATCTTTTTAACCGATATTCTACAATACGACTGACATGATGTCCTTCTTGGAACCTCTTGTGATGTTGTAGTGAAATGAATTAATGGCATTTTGATACAAACACTCGATAAACATGCTCCGATTAAAACTTAAAAGTCTAAAGGTCTTCCTTCTCCATAGATAAATCATAAAATCAATTGCAAAGTTTTGCTTTGAAATCGGCTCAGAGCGGGTTATAAAAGATATCGCATTTTTTCCGTGTTTCGTCAGTTTTGTACTTGAAGGAATATAGTCAAAGCTAACATACCTTCTACTATAAGACTTGGTTTATATTAACTTAAACTATCACAATTCGTTCCCTGATCAAGATTCGGTTCGTTTTTATTCGAGACACATTTCGATCGATGACTTCTTGTCAGCGTTAACCTTATCAAAATCTAATAGCTCTTGAGTAGATGACATTTCTTGATAACTGTAACAAAAATCTCTGCTAGTAACCGTTCCGACTTTCTCCACCTGATAAATTTTTTATTACAATTTAGCGAATTACCAGAAAGCTGTAAAAAATCTATTGTCGTTTCTTTACCAAAAATAAAAAAGCCTCTATTATTAACTGACTGTTATTGAATTTCGCTGCTCCTGATTTAAACAAAAGCAGTCGAGCGTTTGGTACACAATCAGCCAACGAAATATCTTTCTGAGTCTGATGTCATAAATCCGTTTCATAAAGACTAAATGTTTTCCGAAATGAGAATAATTTTATATATCTTTGTAATCATAATGACAATGTAAATATTATTACACTAAAATAATTTATTTAACCACTAATACGCTTAACGAACTTGCTCCAAAGAAGGAAATATTTATGACAAAAAAATTAAAAAATTGGTTCATACATGAATTAAAACCATGAATTTAAAACCGTGACCGATTATTTTATTTATTGACAAATTCGGGTAATGTAGTACTTTATTAAGTATCGTACAATATAATTAAATACAGAGATGATGATAGCAAAATGCTGAATGACAGGTATTTAGCCGATAAATTTAATGACTTTTTCATTGAGGATATAGAATCTTTCATTTTAAATCGTGACGAAACCAATGTGAATACTAATTTATTTCATCTATTTTATTTAAATTGTCAAAATTTTCTTAATAGTTTCGACGAAATGAACGTTGACAGGTTTGGTGAATTGATAAGCAAATTGTGTGCAAATAAAGGGTTAGTTCATGGAATCAATAAAACAGTTTTAATTAACGTTTTTGACACCTTGGGTGATAAATTAATTTATCCGATAAATACACCTCTCAAAAATGGCATACTTGCAGGAAATTGGAAGGTCACTACCGTCACTGTAATAAGAAAAGTTATTTATAGTAACAGGGTAGTGAGTTTTGACTGATAAACTAGCCCTCTATGTAGGAGAAAATTTCGAATTCATTGTAAAAGAACAACTGAGAAACATGTTTTACATTGTAATAACATTCTAGTCAACAAACAAGCGATTCCGACGCAAATACTCTCGCGAGACTGCGTTGCAGCAAGTTTTAGACAAATGAACTATAGCGATTAGCGAAAAAATGTATGTAATTGTAATTTTTGTATGTTACAAACGAGCATTTGAAACGATTGATAGAAATATTTTAAGAAATAAGTTTCATTAAAAACTTTTGGTATGAAATTCGGGGTAGGGTCTTAAACTTCTTCAAATTCTGTGTAAACGGTAGAACCTAAGAAACTGGTATAATGGAGTTATGTCTGACGTGCGCAAAGTGAAGTATGTTGTGACTCAGGATTCCTTTTTTGTGCTCAATAGTTTTCATTTTGTATATTCATGATGTCAAACAACTTTCTCACCAAGATAGTGATATTAGATGATTTGCTGATGACACGATGTTGTATGTCAAAGGTAGGAATATAGAAAGTATGAAACGAAAGTTGAACGTTGTAATGACTCTTCTTGACGACTAGATAGGTAGAAACAGCATATTTCTTAACATTATAAAGACATTCTATATGATTTTGAAAAATGACTAATTGTGGATCGATAGGGGTTCGAAATTTAAATATAGAAACTTGACGATCGACAAAGTTCGTGAAATTAAGTATTTAGGGTTTTTTCTTGGCGAATTTCTGAGATTAAGAAAGCATTTTGCGTATGTGGAAGGTGACAGTGGTGCTAGCTAGTTTCTTGGACAGGTTAGGCAGCTATGTCGGCCCGGGTACAAGAGACCTTATTTACAAAACTATGATCGCTTCCTATATGAAGTTCTCCTCAATGGTCCTCTATAATGCCAACAAGAAAGAGATTAAGCGGTTACAAGTGTTACAGAAAAAGGTGGTACATCCTACTGTGTGATATATATCAATTGACGAAAAGAATGCACAAATTTGTAAATTATTATACTATTGACAAAAGAATATACTATTTATGTGCTGTATCATCTTATTTATTAGTATTGATGTATATTGTATTTAATTATTTGTTTTCAAAAAGTAATCATACATTTTATTTTATATACACACGCTTGCACTAGTACACATTTCCTGCAAAAATACAGGTACTACTAGATATACTATATATATATATCTATATACCATCTATATATATCATCTAGTATACAGGTATACTAGATGAGAAAGCTAAAATAAAAGCAGTCTATCTGTCTCTCTCTCTTTCTCTCATCAACTAAAAAAAACTTAGTGTTTAAGAAAATGGAAATCTATTAAAATACCAAGTGGCTTCCCAAATTTTCTGAAAAACTTAAGCTGCTCGAAGAAAATTTGTTCACTGACAAACCTACAAACATACGTACGAGAAGAAAACAAGTCATATATAGTCGACTGAGATTTAAAAATACAAACGTGACACACATCCATCTAATAATCAAAAAGATTAGAAACTCTTGCTCAGTATGTGACGTGCTAGCTACAGTCTCACACATTTATCTTGGATACCAGGAATTTTAAGCATCAAGAACAGAAAACGGCATCAAAACCATCGTGAAAAAAAATTTCGATAACACAAAACAAACAGAAAACTTATTTAGATTTCTCATCGAGATCAAAGCGTTTGACAAGATTTAAATATTCACGTGGGGGTTGGCATTCATCTTCAAGACATCTTCTGTGGACTGAGAATCTCATATACGGTTACGCGACCCAGAAATCCGCAACGCAAAATCTAACGTACCTAATGTATAAACAAACTGACAATAGGTATAATCTCTAGAGATTACAACAACCAATTAAACAATATATTAATTAATTTTTTGTTAACCTTGCTTTCTTAACAAATCATACAAGATATACTAATTATATTTAAAATCACCATATTTCTGAAAGATAAAAGATGATTAATTTTAACATTCTTTAAAATATTTTTGTGTTCTGTCACGTTGGAATATCGCAGATCCAGTGACAGATAACCTCTAGGCTGGTGACAATCAATCACGTCGACATGATAGGCTTAAGCCGGACACATTTAACGGCACTACATCATGGGAGGTATATATTTTACAATTTGAATTGTTTGCTACTACTAATAGATGGCCGGACGTGAGGCATTAACCATTCGATTTTTGATATGTTAATTTTAAAATCTACAAGATTTTGATTATTTTGACTAATCGAGTTTCTATCGGTGTTTGTTCGTATTATTATTAGTTCTTGTTCAGCGATAAAAAGTATTTTTTATAATCTTTAGCGAAACTAAGTAAATAACGTAATGGTATAGCTACCTCAAAGTAACCTTCTTTATCAGCAATTTTTGGTCCTTCCGTAACATTTGTTCATCCATAATTCACTAAGGAATAACCTTCATTAACTTAAGATGGAATCATTTTCATCAACGTTGTTATACCAACATTCTTATTACAATCTATCTCAACACCATTTAATTGATATCAGATTTCTCTGAACCAGCGACAAATGCCCACACTATTAATTTTAATATCGTTTGTTTTAGTTGCTTTATCAGTATTTTTAACTAACATACCATAGATACGAAGACTACTGTTACTTGGTAAAAAACAGGTATTTTGTTGCGATATTGCTATTCCGATTTCATCACCATTTTTAAATGATGATGAGTTATAAGGCTTATGAGTGTGGATTTCATAATTTGATATAGATTTGTCAAAATTGATTGGCGTTTGAATGTTTAAAATATCCTCTATGATGTGCTTATCTAACCCACAATTGTAATCCAATGCTCTTGAGAAATAGTTTTGTGATGTTAATGGTACAAATGTCTTTCGATAACTGAGTGAATTGTTCCAAATCATTTCAGTTTTATAACTTTTACCTCATTTTCCCCAAACATAATCCCCATATTATAAAAATCAACCATATATATTAATTAATTTATTATTCTAATTTACTATACGCAGCTGTAAATGACATATTATTATCTATTACTTTAATGCTAACTAGAAGGTAAATAACGTTTGATGGTGACTCCATTACTTTATAACCAGGTGGTACACATGGAAAAAATTCGTGAATCGTACGGACCTTTTTATTATTAATATATGCATCGGTTTTAATGCTATATTCCACTCTTATTAAATTAACTTTTGACGGACGATCGGGAGACCAAACGAGTAGATAGGCAATGTGAGTTCTAGACCAAGTTCCATGTGTGTGTGCGTACGTGTGAGGTCGTGTGTGTGTGCGTGTGTACGTGTGAGGTGTGAGGGTGGGAGGTCGGGGGAAGGTCATTTTTTTTAATTTTTTTTTATGATAATAGAATTCTGTGAATAATATGTGAGGTAATCATGTTTTTCACATTTTTTTTTTTTTTATGTGATAGCTGATTTGAATTTAAAAAAATGTGATTGTAAAGCATTTTTTTCATTTAATTTCGTGGTAATGAAACTCAAAGAAATAATAGAAAATCTTTTGACAAGAATATTTCATGGTCTTAAGTTTTA
>JABFQD010003584.1:0-12986 GCA_022817045.1 Psix sp. ZL-2020 | reverse complement strand
CAAATATATATGTATAAGGTTATTAAAAAATTTCATAAGATTTACAGAAGTAAAATATATGGATATAGTTATAGTATATATTTATCTTAATTATATCTATCATATTATATATATACAACAGCTGAGAATCTGTTTCGTATTGTATAGTAAATTATCATTTGTACTCTCTTAGGTATTTATCTGTTTAATGTTTTGAAACTTCAACACACTTTATCTAATAAATAATTATCTTTCTTATTTCATATATTGATTATGTATACAATTATATGTATCAAACTACTTAATATTATAGTGATTTATTACAACTAGTTGTTTGATTTTGTCCAATTAGAAACCACATCGGGAGAAACTGTCCATTGATTGGAGTCTTACAAGGAAAATCATATACGGAAAAACCCAAGATGAAATGCCATTAAAAAAACCTGTTTATACAAATCACTTTTGAGCTTCAGAATTTGAAGTTTTTATACATTGAATTTCCTTAATTTCTTAATTCCTGTCATCCAATACCGATAAATTACATGATTTGTACATACCAAGTATATAAATATCCATCCCCAAAATGAAAACTGAAAAAGCTTTACTTGGTCAAGTATTCCTGGCCGTGTCTAGGGTTATTGGCCAAAATGATACCAGTGTCTCTGACCCCGCATAAACAAGAATTCTTAATCAGAATTTGCTTAGCTATTACACAAACTAATTAGGACTAACTGATTAGGACGAAATCACCAACATTAAGCAAATTTTCAGATAAATAGATATACGTACGACGCATTGTGTAAAATTTGATCAAAATCAATGGTAATTTAACAGAAAAATACGAGTTCAAAATTTTGAAAACAATGAATCGGAATTTAAAAGCTAGAATCAGATGCTTTGACAAGTTTGTTAATATATTGCAATATCAGATTAAGAGAGAACCTATTAGAACGTAGCTTAATGCATGCCTAACATTGAACAAACTGTTTTATTTTGATACCGGCTAGTACACGAGTAGAACTTAATCAAAAATTTATATTTGACCGAGGACAGGGATTCTCTCCTGGTTTTAACAAGTAGCTCATGACAGATCCACAATTTTGAACAAAATCAATTTATCCTGATTTCGATATCTGTAATTTAAGACTATTCGACTATTAAGACATTATCCGAAAGCATTTAAACAGATAAGGACTTGAACAAAAATAATAATTGTTATATTTTGTACGTAATATTGAATGATATTTAGTGCAATTGAGTTTATTAGCAGCTTGTTTAGATAATTATTAATAATTTGAAAAAACAATGAATATAACCCTTACAATACAATAAAAAAACTTTTCATTGTGTTTCTCAATTGAGTGCCTGCCATGACTCTCATCGGGTATCACGTACTAATGTCATAGGAAAGCCACATTCGAAGCTTAGCATCTGCAGCATTACATCCCCACGAGGGCTATATACATGGTATTCTCCACAGGGTCCTGAACTAAATGTTCCGCCGGGCCCTTTTTAAAATCCGATTTTAATTTCTACTTGAGCTACTTTTAACGATTGGATAATGTAAAAAATACAAGGCATGTAGCACACAATACAATATTTTCCGGTGATAAGTATACCTGAATTATATATAATATGTCACCCAACACACACATTCCGGGGGAAAATAATTCAAATCCAACTAAGTTAATGTAGTTCTAATCAGTCGTAATTCCAATTTGATGAAATGCCTTTAAAGAAATAATTAACAGATGTTTAAAAACCTTATTTTTATTGAGATATGATTCAATTATACTTTTTCTAAAAAATTGACGTATTTCAACGAAATTTATTGCATTTTAATCTAGTTGATATGTTTAGTGCGATTTTTTTCAGTTCTCTAAGATTTTTTTATCCAAATAGAATAGATTTTATGAAGTTCATCTGATTAAGGCTATTAAATTCGATCAATTTTCTGTCTATTATATTTATAAGAAACCAAACTTTTAAAGATGAGAATTATAACTATTTCGAGAAATTATATGCCCAACATTTGATTATGTATAAATGTTCCTATCAAACGTAGCTAGTTAAAATAAATTTTAGTATAACTAGCTGTTAATTTTTATAAAGCTTTTATACTGTTTACACTGTAAAAAATGTCGTTTCCTAAATATTTGAATTATTTACTTAAATTCAGCTCTGAAAATACCGAAAATGAACATGAATTTAATCATTCGTTACATTTTCGAGTAATAAACCCCCCACATAAAAATATTTCAATCTTTAAGAATTAAATTTAAATATAGTAGAAGAAATTGACTTATTATGTATATAGATAATAGTATACGCTATATACGTTATAAAGTGCCACACTATAATGTATACAACAAAATAGTGCCTTACTGTAGTAGAAGTGAATGAACTATAGAAATATTTGTAAGAAAAAGTTTGGAAGACAAGGTTACATTCACGCCTATCTAAATAGATGTATTGATCGTCGTAAATATGGCTGTGGTTGAACGATCAGCTGAAGATTGTCGCGTCGTCCTTACTCACCATAAAACAATCGGTAAAAGTGAGACGCTAATAAAAATGTCTCGAGGAGTGGAGCATTAAAATGCATTAGCGAAGGAGACTTAAATTGGCGTATTATTATAGCATTCCGATGGTCTTAGGCTTTAGCTGGCGCGACCACGGAAGATACCAGGGGAATTGAAATTTCTGCGGTGGCGGCGACTGCGCTGGCGGCATACCGTCGAATATCTATTGCTCTGGCGACGAGCTACATGGCTAGAGGATGACTCCCGGTTGCGCTCGATGGACACAGACAGCTTCGCATTGTATTCGAAGGCCACTAAATCGTGCGTCCAGAGAGCCGAGTGTAAATGAGAAGCTCGGTCGTTTCCGAGGCCCGCGCGTCCCAGAAAGCAGCCAAGATTTATCTTCCGTCGACGATGCAAGCAGCCCTTTGTCGCCAGCCGCGGTGAGAAGTTCGCATTTTTCGCCATTTTTTTCTTTGTTCCGCACCGGCTTCACTTTTTCTTTTTTAGCATCCCATTTTACCATTTTTTTTATTCGCTTCGCGAACCATCGCACTCGGCCATTCTTCGGCTACCGGAATTGAACCCCGATTCCAAAGAAACAAAACACCGACAGATAGATACATGAACGCGATTTACGTTACCTATGGCTACTCCTTCATTTGAACCTTTGAATGTTAAGTAAACCCCTCGAGACCACTTACACAGAAAAAAGTGTACAATCAAATAAACTGGTATTTGCAATAAAAACTAACATGATTTTATTTACAATACTTATAGCGTAATTATTATGTTATTTTATAAATTAGATATTTGCATTAAATAAAAATCAGGTATTTCAAACAAATGCACATTTTATATTCATAATTACGTAAATTACCCATATTACTTTTTGTATGCAACAAGCATATGAACAAAAGTTTATATTTTTTAATTACGAATTAATTGAAACTTAGTTTTATTCAAAGGTTGCATACGGTACGCTTTATTGTGAAATGTTATATTATGTGTTCTTTAAAAACAAACTACACATTCCTTCAAAACTAACAAAGAAACCGTTTATAACTATTGACTATAGATACTATATATATTATATTACTTATCTACCCTTATCTACAATGCACTTCAAATTATCATTGATGAAATAAATTCTAATGGTATATAAATTTGAGGACACTGTAACGGTTTCAAAAAAGAATCAATATGTCCTATAAAGCATAAAAATTATGTTAATAATCGCTATTAATAAAAGACGTTGATGCATTTATATGACCAATCGTATAGATTTATAAATCAATGACTGCTTGAAAATCGTAATCATTTTCTTATGGTACCTTATTAATATACTAACTATTAAAAAAAGAATTCGCTCGTGCAGTCGTTTGCGAGGAAAGTCTGATTTTGAATTTCATTGATTTATAAATATTGGTTAGTAATATTTTTATTATAATATAAAAAACTTCAACAAAAACTTTCTATTTCTAATGGCCAACAAATCGTTCATTTTAAGATGAATTTATGTTGAATGACTTCCGCTTCCCTGAGATATTTACCAGGCCTAATTTTCCATCAAAGCTTTCGATCGTATCTCATAATTATATTTTTATATTTTGAATAAATTTATAATGATAACGATATTGAAATCAAATTTCGTATACAAGATCTACAGAGGCAATTTCGTTCCACTGTTTTTTATGATTATTCACGATCATTTGGGATCTCCGATTTCAGAAATCGGCATTTTCACAAAGGCATTAATAAATACGTTGATTTTCATAATATGTTTTCGTAAGTGAATTTATCATCGCCATAATTTATCCTGGAAGTCATGAAAAGAAGAAGAGCCACAATTTGCACCTGGTTCTCCCGGTGAAGCTGCCAAGGGGTAGAAAAGGACAGAGAGGCGAGTCTCCGCGGTCTCAGTACATAACACTTAAGTAGGCTCAGCATGCACACACGCCTGATTCCAAGTCAGATGGAAGTACGGTACAGGCGACGCGAGAGACGTATCGTTCTTTCTCCTTCTCTTCGACGAGACAGCGTTTGTCGGCGCGTTTGTGGGACCGACGCCGCCCTAAGGTGTAGTCGTTCATACGGACCCGTCCTGGACCGCGTCGCGAGACCTCGTGGTGTTAATAAACATTTACGTGGGCGTTCACGTGTGGGTTTACCGCGCGACTTATTAACGTCGGACAATCTGCAATACGTATTTCATATACAATAAACTGACCGGCGTTTATATATACTCAAACACAACGTACGCTGTTTGGTCATTTTTTCAAGAAGTATTCGGCAATCGATTTGAAATACAGGCAGTGTATAAGGCAATATAAAAATTTATATTTTAATAGTTAAGTGTAATGATGACCACAAAATTACCATTTTGTCTTGAATACATGGTTTGCTTTAAAGTAAATATTCATAACAAAAACGAACATAACACCTTGTTTATTTTTGGATGTGAAACTTATCTAATTAGCATAATTAATGGAACGTTTAACTCAAATAGTTAATATGTATGTTGATTGTTGTTACTTTTCAAATTGGATAATAGGTTTCAATGACAATAGACAAATATGTCTTGAATAGAAATAGTCTCTAAACATTGGCCTAAATGAAAGGTTAATGCCTCATCTTTGTAATAAAAGAGAAGTCAAATATCCCAAAGTATGTAAATTTTGTTCTGAACATTATTAAGTGTAAATATAGTAATTTATGAGTTTTATGTTTTGTTGCAAATTATAAATTAAATAAAATTTACGTTATATAGTCGTCTCTTTTTATGTAAATTATATAATCTATATCTGAAAAATTGTACTAAACATGCATATATACTTATTTAAAGGACAGATTTAGAATACTGTTTTTTTAAAATAAATTATTAGGATCTTATGGATCTTATGATCCATTGGTTATTTCAAACTTTACTGCTAATTCAATTCACATTCAATTTTTTTTGATGCACAAAATATAATTATCTAAATATATTTATTTATGGTTTGATAAATAGATTATAAGCTATTAAAACAAATTCAACTAGGCTATTTTTAAAACACACTTTGATCTATGTATATTCAAAAATTAATGGTTTTAAGATTTTAGAAACATTGAAAAAATGGCTAAACTCATTTGCCTAAAGTATTTTATCTATTTATTGTTTTTCATTTCACCCTTATTGATGGAATATTGAGTATTGATTATAATTGTTAAAACAGGTTTACTGCAAATCTAATAATCTAGCATTATGTTTATCGTATTAATCGTCATCCATAATTTTTAAACTAACAAATTTAAAAATCCAAATGTATATATTTATTTACAATTATCGTAAATGATTATAAATTATTATAAATACTCTCTACTATTCAATGTATTAAAGTGAATTTTATTTTGCAGAACAAAAATAGTACGGAGATGCTAGTTATTACATCGTTTAATTTGCTTTAGAAAAACTTTTCGTATCAAAAACAAATGATAAACAAATTTAGATTGTATAATAAAACAATTGTGTGAAACTATATTTGAAACTCAAATAATCGTCTAAAAAGAACGTCGAACTTTCTAAAATTGACAACCAAAATGATTTGCACATTACGATCAATCTAAATAATCGAAGTAGGTTTTGAGTTTTCTGATGATTACGTGTGGGAGTAACCAAAGCTGATTTGCGATCAATTTGCCATGATTTACAATTGGCCTGAAGCGTCGCCGTCGAAGAGTCCGTTCCACGTCCCTTCCGTGCGGCATCGCATTCCGAACTCGTCTCCGCAATAAGCGACGAGAAGTTCCGATGATCCCATCTTCGACAAATCCGGGACCTTTGCCAGTTCTCAGACGGAGATAGACAAAGATGCGTAGAGATTGGTAGAAAAAGAGACCGACCGATGGCGCCGCCGAACGAACGAGATGTACATACTTTCGTCTCAG
This sequence comes from Psix sp. ZL-2020, assembly GCA_022817045.1. Classification (NCBI taxonomy): domain Eukaryota; kingdom Metazoa; phylum Arthropoda; class Insecta; order Hymenoptera; family Scelionidae; genus Psix; species Psix sp. ZL-2020. The sequence continues at coordinate 6,558 of JABFQD010003584.1, read as the reverse complement.
GGATGATCCTGTTTTCAATTTAGCAGAAATAGAGCGTATTTTTTCTGAAATCTTCAATAAATGATTTCATGAACAACAATTTAATATCTTATTATTATATTCTTTTTAAATATTATTATTAATATATATTATTACATTAATATAAAGCGAAACACTGTGTACTTTGAATTTTTGACGCACTGTACAATTTTTAGCAGAATGAAAATGTTACTTTGGAAAAAACGACTAAAAATTGCGATAGTAAGGAATTATCAAAAATGACCTTTTTATACATATAACCACATTTTGAGCAAGCTTTTTATATAGTGTGTGTTATATTATTTTAAATAAACCATTTCAATATCAACACATATATAATATTGCACAATGGAATTTTAAGCTTTTTTTTAAATGTAAGCCAAAATAACAGTTTAATAACTGAACAACTTGTTACATTTAAGTTATCAAATTTTATTCGAAAGGAAACGTATATGATCACTTCTCTTAAAAATGTTGTTCGTGTGATAACAATAATTTATATAAGCTATGGCGCAACGATGAAAGTGTAAGCCATAATGGCAAAGAAAATATTGACAAACAACTGAGCAAAAATCTGAGCAAAGTTTTGTCGGCTCGAGTCAACGATCCGTCAAAAATACTTATTGTTGGCAAGAAGTCAACGTTCGAAATGCAAAATATGCGCGGCAAAAGTGGACGCGGCCGACGTAAATTGGTCGTGGTATTTCATTTATTTGCAACGCGATTTTCGGGGCCTGGCTGAATGTAAAACGGCGCCACAGCCGACATTGGGAACTTACAAAAGAGTCATGGTGAGATGGTAGCCTACAAGATCGGATAATATGGGTAGTTATTTGTCGGCGCCGATGTTGGTTTTAGAACGATGTGTTGCCGCGTATGTGAGGCCCCCCGTGGCGCCAAACCCGCTGGGCCTCAAGGTCCATTCTCTCTTGCGTCTCTCACATCCACCACAACAGATTGTTTTTCTCTTTATTCGCCTTTTTTCTCGTTTTTTCATCTCCGATCCTATCCCTTTCTTCCATTTTCTAATTTCTCCAGCGCGCAACGCGTTTAAGGACACCTTTCTAATCTTACCTACAATTTTATATAGAATTATGTTATTTTAAACTGTTTATCAACAGACATATAAAATAATAATTCATTTCAAAATCACATTTTACCGCATCAACAATTGATGAATTAAATTTAGTTATTAATTTAATAGAAAATTGTTTCAATAAAGAGTATAAATGAAATTGACAACTGAAATTTGGTTGCTGCAAAATTTATTTGTTCGTTTCTAATTAACGAACTATTTTCTATTCCACCTAACGTAGCGAGTCGCCAGTTTAAATGAACCAAATAAATCTAATTATAAATCGAAACTCGATTAGACAAAAATAAATAAGAAGGACTGAAATAATTAATGTATCAAAACGATTGGAGCTTGACTCAATAAGCAATTGCGCCGGTGTTCGTATGAATGAATTTCATACGATACATTTCCTGTTTATCTTGCAATAAAACGGAATCAATAACAAATGCGCATAAATCAGGCGACTACATATTCATACTCAAAACTCGGTGAAAATTCAAATGACGTGATAATATACTGTTAAGAAATAAAAGCCCACGTTAAATAGAGTCTGAAAAGAGGCGACGCCGTGCGGTTGAGAAAAAAAGAAAAGTGGACAAGCGACTCGGAGGACGAAAAAGGATGCGCACAGACGACGGAGAACAGGAGGAGAAGGAGGAGGAAAAGGAAGAAGAAGAAGAAGAAGAGAAGGAGGAGCGCGAGCGTGTGTTGACTTTTGGTGTGGCATACGTAGCGAGTCGTCTCCCGATACGTCTAATTTAACGATGACCCAAACATCCTGGAACGTGAGTCTGAATTTCCTCGGCGACGCATATTAGCCTTTCGTTGTTTTGCTCCTCGATTCGTTTTTCGTCTCGCTTTAATCGTAATAAGCCCGTGAAGGCGAGAGCTATTAAGCATTAAAATATGGAGGGGACTCGCCGCCACACACATGCTGCGCCAAGGCGTCCGTAACGTCTTTTAATCACGAAACGAGCCGCCTCTCTCTTCAAACGCCGCGAAGACTCGTTCTCTTTGGGCAAATTAAGTAAATCAATAAATAACGAGCCAGCACCTGCGGCCTTGTCCGACGACCTCGCTAATTCACCGCGCGCTGGAATTTTCCGTGCCCAGCCCGGAAAAATCGCCGACGCGATTCCGCGAACCTACCGCGCGCAACCCTTTTCTGCAACCTCTTATTTAATAAGTCCCGCTTTTTGCCCGCGAATTCGAATCTTCCTTGAAATTTCATGTCAGTGCTTTGAATCACCGTTGCGCTGCTTTTTGCTCGAAAAAACCCGACAAATCTAGTTCCCAGAACCTGTCACGACAATTAAATTCTCTCGTGGGCTATTATATTGATTATTATATTGGTTATGCTGATTGTATGTATTTTGAGTTTTAATTGTATCATCAGTTTTTATGCCGCTCAATAAAGTGGAAGAAATTGATTAATTACATTGTTTACAACAGGAAGATACAACGATGGTCAAAGTTTTGCTGATCTCAAAATTGTTGTCATTAAGAACCCTATGTTTGACAGCTCATAATTATATTAATCATTTTGCAAAATATTTCTAACCTAACTGTTCAAATTGGGTCCATCAAGATGACCAATTCATAAATATAAATTCAATATATCTAAAGTTTCATTTCTGAAAAGTACAAAGTAAAGTCTGTAAAGTATATTATTATTGTTTATATTTATTTAAGCTACAGAGATGAAAGTGTGTACAATTTTCAGTATAAAGTGACAGCAAAATGAAAGACGCAAAGATCAATTATTGCGATCAAGTATATCTATACTCTTTGATGTTGTAAAAGTTGTGATTTTTATACATATTTTCTCTTTCATACATAGAGTTTTATAATTGTAAAGGTAAAACTCACACGTTAAATATTTCAATAAATCTTTAGCCTATTTATGGCGCGTTTGTTTCGCGATACATTCATCAATACTTGTAGAAATAACAAAGTATCTGCAATATAAGATTGCACTGTAGATTACACAGGCTTCAAGAATGAAATCATGAAGCAACGTGGGTCACGGGGGAAAATTCCGGAACAGCCTTCACTTTGCGTTTAACCTAGTGTCGTAATACGTAAGTCTAGCGTTGAGTCGCAGGTGTCGATAATCGATACAAATGGACACCGTATATCTCTGACTAGGCCTTATCTCTTTGAACAAGCTGCCCTGATGAACAAGCTCGCGATCCTTTGCGGTCATCGTTGCGCTAAAAGGCTTTAATCTCGACTGGAAATACTTTAGCAAAAGACGCACATCTTTGTCAACGTTTATTTTTACGCGCATTATTGAATATCAAATGTGAGAATTCGAATTCGATGAAAATGAGGTTTACAGAAATCGATGGAATTGAATGGTAATCTATTGGATTCAACTGACATCGATTCGAGAAGTTGAATGACGTGTGGACTTTTCATCACAGCTACTGTTAAATAATGAATTTCGTTTCAACAAAAAAAATATTATATATAATAACAACACATAATAATATCTACTGATTATAATAATAACTAAACATGACAATATAAATGTTTATAGATACGTTTTACAACAAATATGACATTGTTGCAAAATGCAGTCATAAACAGGAACAAAATACAAAATTAAAACATCTAGCCGAAGGTCCAGTTTTTACTTGACAGATGATTTATCGTCATTTAAAACGAGTTAATGCATCGTTTCAACCAGTAATGATAATATATAATTATTTTTTTATGAGTTAAACATTTTTTATGTGGAAAATAAATGAAACTATTTTTCGTTTCATTAAACTCCGAATGTAACTTTGACATAAATTTATCTCTCCGAATATATCTCTCTATTTTACCCTGTCTCCCATTTTGCCTTAACATAATAAAGTGAAATATTGTATTATGTAATTCATTAGCATTAAATTCATTATTGTTATTCTAATATTATGATAAAATAACAGTAGAAAAGCGCAGTTTGAAATGAAGATACTTTTGCAGTTGTCTTTCTACAGCTTGGCGCATCATTGTAAGAATGGTCATGACAAGTTGTAGTATATGATAATTCAAAATCTAGTTGACGTTGTAACAGATGACCTGAGTGTGTACGCGAAGCTGCAGGAAAAAGTCGGCTGGCTTTAGCGGGCGCGCACCTTTTTCAGTCACTTCGAACTCTTAATTGCTTATTTCTCAGGACAGTTTGAATGGAAGCCAATTCAGTAAAAAAGAAAACTCTGATAGATCCATTATTCAGCAACACGGTCGTCGCGCATATGCTTCTCGGGCGCCAGCACCAGCGTAGATCTCCGTCTATGTTTTTCCTGCTTCGCTGCTGTGCTCGCTCGCAGTAATAAATTAGCGCCAGTTGACATTGCGTTGTGTATTTAAAAGTCACGAATTGTGTAAAACACGCGTCGTCTCAGTCTTAACGGGGCTTTAATATAACTATTATTATTATGCCATGGTACTTCATAGAAATTATTATTTCACTTTAATTTCAAACTGAAATAATTCATGTAATTGTTTTTACGGACAGTACAAAATAACGTTTAATATATAAAGTTGAAATTTTGGTGAGCAGAAATTATTATATAAAAAGTGCTAGTTAAAAACAGTAGAACATATTTTTAATGAATCTAAAAAGCACTTTTACACGCATTGTAAGTCAAGTGCCTCTAACGATACATGATACAAAAATGGAACAATCATAGAGCAGTTTATTTATGTCGTTATAAAAGTTTAATTGACGATTAAACTTAGCGGTCGAATTAGACTGCGAGCAAGAAAAAGTGTGAGGAGAAACAAAAGGCGATTTCTCAAGGCTAAATAGCGTTTCTAAGTGTTTAGCTTAATTTCCGGTAGAAAGACAAAAGTTAGACGTGCTGATAAATCTGTTTTCCTATCATTGTATACGCGGTCGCGAATGGAACTAAAGAGTTCGCTTGCCTTTTTTCTACTAATTGCGTTTGTTTGTCTGTAAGATGCTTCTTGTAATCTATCCAGGTATGCTCATTTAAATGACAACCTAACAGGTGAAACAAAGTCAGCTGTCGAGTGTCATCACCTTTTTCTGTTACCATTCTTTATACTGTTCTTTCTGATGTTTCCATGACTTTTATCAATCCCTAACAATCGTACTTCCACAGCTTCACGACACCACAAAATTTACAGTGCAACTTTAATTGTATTCGTGTTAAAAAAATGTTTCTTCATTCATCTGATACGAACACTTGGTAGTTACATAATCTTTATTTGGTAATCGCGTATTAAAAGTGGGTAATTTATAAGATACGTATGACGAGTTGAAAAACTACATCTGTACAAAATGCACGTATACACCTCTTTCTAGACGTTTTTACCTTCTTAATGGTTTTCAATTTGTTAAATTCAAGAATAATTAACCTACAGATAAAGGGAAATGTTATGATATGTTCTTTCTTGCAAGGAATGATTTACGCATATTTTTATTTTAATGAAAGCCACTTAATTCTTGAGTCTTTAGTTAGACGATGCTTTTTTTAATTCATAAATAAACCAACTTTTTTTTTGTTACAGTTTTTGCATCAGAAATGTTAAGATTCTATTGATTTAATAATATTATATTTATAATATTGGAAGTATAAACATATTCTCATGTATATTTTTACATTTTGACGATTTTTAAAGTTTTTAATGAATCATAATTCGTTTAAACTACAGGTTAATTCCATTTTTGTTTATAATCAACATGATAATTCAAATACAAATAATATTAAAGCTAATATTTTGTTTCAACATATAATTTTATTCAAAATTGGCGATATTGGTTTAGTAACGAAAAAATCTGTTAAACAAAAATAATTAACCAAGGTGTGTTGACTGAAATACAGTGTCTTAATTGTATTATTATTGCATGTATATGCATTCCTTCATACGATGAAAAGTTTAGGTACAAGCTATATGAAATTATCGTGACAGCCTTTATATCAAAGTGATGTAAAGTAAACAATAATGTGATAATAATCAAGATGCTTTGCAATTTATTAAATTTTCTTTGGAGTATAAACGTTTATTGTGAAACATCAAATTTAAATGTATACAAAAATGTCCAGTATGCATCGAGCGTCTATAAAAATCATATAGCTCTTTACACCATGAAAGCGTTACAATAAAAAAATTCTTTGTCCCATAATTACTCTATACAAAATATGTTACTAAAACTACGAGAACAAGGTATAACTACTCGTGAAATATACTTGCAGTTATGTATAATATAATTACCAGTTTTACACGGAGAACATACGTTATGCAAAATTACTATTTTAATAATACAAGTCATGAGTGTATTCATGCTAAAAAAAATGTTTCAATGTTAAAAATTGTTTAACAGCAGCACATTTTGTACTATATGAAACGAATTATTTTTACGAGATATAATATTTTTTTTAGTAGTGCTTTTATATAGAAATGTGGTTTTGAAAAAAAAATTGCATACTTTCCTTTCTATGTCAATT
>JABFQD010003583.1:0-12987 GCA_022817045.1 Psix sp. ZL-2020 | reverse complement strand
ACTTGAAGTTACTGTGGACTTTTAGTTAATATAGCTTCAGTAGTCACGATCAGATGCATCTATAAAATGTGTAGCAACTACAAAACATTCTGTAGTAATTATTAATAAATAGTCGTCTAAATTACAAATTATAAGACTATTAGGGTTGTTCTTGGATGAGAACATAATCGCTGGTGTAGAAGACATTCTGTCTAGACCGGATGGTTTGGCTCAAGTCAAATCCATTGATAGGGCGAGGAACAGAGCCTTTCGAAAGAAACCTGATGTCACCGATGTAGAGTAAAAATAAATTGTAAATTAAATAATAATTAATTAAATAGTTGCTAATTTGAAAGTAAAATGTAAATTTAATTCTAAGTCTTCGAAAAAATTAATAAGGTTGTGATTAAAAATAATTTGTAATTTAGTACCTTGAAAATAATTGATAAACTTAATAATTAATATAGTTGTAATTTAACAATAAAATAATTAATAATTGTATTAATTTTGATTGTATTTAACCATAAAATAATTAATAGTATTTTAATGATTAATTTTTAAATTTGATTGTATTTAACTATAAAATAATTAATAAATTTAGTTTAGTCAACTTAGTACTTATTTTATTACTTCATATATTATTTCATTCCTTAGAAAAACAAATAAGCATTTCACCAACAATAAATAATTCAAATAGTAATTAATCTTTAGTTACGATTTTGAAAATTCATAATTTGTTATAATTAACATAACTTTTCGAAACATTGTCATAATTGAGATATGTCAATAAACTAACTTTAGAAACCAGCCAGAATTTATTTTCCTGAGTGCCAGCCTTAATCTTGGATACATGTGTATCAAAAATCTCTCCCTTCCCTTTTGTTACTTCTCCGGACGTAACAATAAGCAAAGAAATGCCGGCAAACAATTACAAATCAATAGACAAAGAAATGCTCCAGTCGAAGATCAAAATAATAAGTAAGTTATTATGCAAATAAAGAATGTTTGCCATATTTTTTCAATTAATAAATTATATTTTTCTTTAGAGTGTAATGCTTGTCGAGATATTACACGAAGTCAGAAGTATGAATGCTCTTTATCGTCGTCGACAACAAGAAATTGCCGCGAAGCCGGCAGAATTACCTTGTAGTTCAGTTGATGACGTCAGAAATTTAGAACATATTCCTAATTATCATTTTAGATCAAAGTATATTATACCACACTTGATACCACATAGGAAGAAATTCACTATAACGAGCATATTGTTATAGTGAAAAAATGGTCTTAATTTAGACATTTATAGAGAACTTGTATTTGAAATAATAAACAATTTTTACAGCAATAAAACAATATTGAATATTTGTATCCCATATGCCTAGTTCAATGATCCCACTGTTTCAGACTAAAAACAATAATCTGATAAATGGAACAGTAAAATTAAATTTTGAAGACTATTTTATTTCTAAATATATCAGATTATCTTTTCATAGCTGAATGTATGAAATTTATTATAAATAAATACAAATTCAGTTATAAAGATAAATTATCAATTTGATAGTTAAGAAATTTAATTCAAACTCAATTTTTCTGTTCTATTATTCAGAAAATGTCTTATTAATCTTTCTATCAAGGTTTTTACATATCTGAATAAGAATACGGTTTTTTAAAACCATTAAAAAATACAATTTTAAAATAAAAATGTACATCATTATAAATTTGTAAAAATAGAAGCATTCCCAAAATTCGTTACTGGAAATATAAATGATGTAAAAATGTACAGAAATAAATACAACTATAAAATACATCACAATTAATAAAATAATTGATTCAAAATACTTTTTTTGTGCAACAGAAATCAAAAATAAAGAAAAACTAAAAAAAATAAATAAAAATAAAACTATTTATGTAATTATTACATACTAATGCCGACTCATCTTTGTATCATATTTACATAAATCGTATGCATTATGTTTACATACAGATTACATGAAGATTTTATAATGCTGACTATCAGGGAAAGGCCTTTACAAAGATGACAAGTTGATAATTCTTTTGCATCACGACTTTTCGAAATTCGCTCTCTGGTATCAAGATATTATTTTTTTCAGAACGATCGACGTTATTTATATAGTTTCCATTCTTTCTCATCAAATTTAACATTTTTTGTTGATCATTACGTTCAGTTGACATCATTTCCTTGACTTCTGTTCTATCTCGATGGACTGTTTTCACATGCCGCGCAATTTGACCAAGAAGTTTTTTATCACAATACACGCAGTGATATTTTTTATATTTATTCGATTTTTACTGCACAGTCATTTTCCGGACATCTTTACCAAATTTCATTTTATTTAATTATTCTTCAATAGTAGCTATTTCAACTGGCTGATTATCTTGCTCCTTTGCTACATTCGTTGTTTCTAATTCAGTTGGTTCATACGTATTATCCACATTATTCGAATTATCAACTGAGTTTCCAGAATTTGATGTAGAATCTACGCAAACATTGAACTGATTGATTTTATTACAGAAGTTCATAAGACGTGAAATAATAGCACTTTGGTCGTTCAATAAAGTTTGTTATTTTCATTTTCATTTAAAATAGAAAATCTGTAATACTGGATAAAATAACGTGTATATAATTCAAAATACATCATTTGTTTGACCAAATATTATAATATTAATAATAATCTTTTTGTTATAAATACATTGCCTTTGCTTGATTTCCATAATAGCTAAATTATCAACTTACGCTTCTTTTAAGTAACTGCTTTTTCCATTTTTACAGATTTTCTTAACCACTGAAAGTGTTGTGCATTTTGCTTATTCCGATCACCGTAATCGACCGTGATTTCTTCGTATAGGGCAATGTCTCTTTTGGCGAAAAAACTAAGTATGGTACATTTTCAACTTCAACAACTTTTATCTTTAAATTAGCGTATGATTCAAGGTTATGGTTCATTAATCTTCCCATTTGGCGAAAAGAGAATGTAGCATCAACACTAAAAAATATAGCGAATTAATTAAATGTATGGTAATTTTAAAATGTTTTATTCAAATATTATATATTCCAATTAGGAAATTGCATTTATGTATTCAGTTATAACACAAAGGAAAAATAACTATATTTTATTTATAGTTTTTAACATGAAAAATATAGTCCAACATATCAAGTCATTGAAAATCAACATTTTAAATTTATTGATTTAAAATAAATTTGATTAATTGCTTGATAAATCATATCAAGCAAATTCAAATGATATTTTTAACTAGTAATATTGATTTTAGGTGACGTTTTGTTCTTTGTTATTAACTTCTAAATTGATTTTCATATATAATATGATGCATTAATGCTCACTCGTTTCGGTATCTCTTGTTTTTATCATTGAATGTAAAAAGACTAAGTTGAATAAAGACATGATTACATCTTATTGTAAGCCAAATCATGTGATGACTAGAGGTTCAATGATATGCTATTCAATCATTAAAATAAGAAATTTTCGAATATAAAAACATCTAAGGACAAAAGTAACATTCTTGCCTATCACCTTCTGCCATAGATAATATCATATAAAAAGACGGCTATGCAGTTAAATTAAACGAAATCGTACTTTTGTCAAGTTTTTTGTTATTAAATGTCTAGGCATATGTAATAATAATTGTAGAAGATAATAATTTTATGTAATAAATTAATATATCCATTATATGAGTTCTTATGAATACGACACATACTGGTGTATTAAGATGTTTGTCTCTCTCTTACCAACTGTTACTGAACAAAGAAAGAATAATAGGCCTAAACTAAGCTTGAAAGATACAATTCTAATTTATTTCAATGAAAAAACTTTTCTACTGTGCAAACTTATTATGTACATGTCAATTCAGAGTTCAATTCAACATCTTTGAATTCAACAAATTTTCGTAACATACAGTCGTTGATAATAAATACTTAATGGGCAATTAATATGAAAGGGTATGATAAAACAGATGCATTCATACGTACGGCTCTTAATACGAAAAATAATATTATTACAATATCGTGGCATTCGACCATCTGTAGTATTTGTAGTTGGTACATGATTTAAAATTCCTTTCGAACGATGGGTGAATAATATTTTAAAATTCATATTCATTAATAATGGATTTAAGTCTTTGAGTCAATAATACAAGTTGTTTGAATGTCTATAGAAATTAATAAATTCATAACAAAATTTTTTGTAAATATAAATTCTTATTCAATACGGAGTACTTATCAATTTGATGTTTTTGAAGCCCTTAATGTAAATAATTCGGTACATACGAATATATTTATTAATTATAAAGACAGTATTTGGAAGATATCAGTAGTACAGTTTAAATACAATTGTTATGAATAAACAATTATAGATGCTTTTAAAATTTATTCTTAAATATCGAAGGTATTTTATCAAGCATGTTACATAATTATCATAACTCGTATATTTCTTAAACTATTTAAGCTATCCCACTATTAACTGTCACCAAGAAGCCAATATGATTTCCCTCTTCCACCTTAAGGAATCAATTATTTGAATACTTTTTTTAATCGGATATGTTACTTAGAACTAGAAGGTAGTATTAACTTGTTCATCATTTTCTTAATCACTATAAACTCATACATATTTTATTGTGACGTGCAATAATTATAGTATCAAAGTTTAATTTAACATTTTTGAAACAAGCAAATAGTGATGACATACAATTGTTGATGATAAGTATTTTAATATTTAGACTATAAATGTAATAATGTGCAAGACATATTGGCAGGAGTTTAAAAACAACAAATAATTTACTGAGGATATTGGGGCTTGTGACCATTTTTAGTGTTTTCAACTGTTAAATTAATTCTATTTTTTTTAAATAATGTAGGTTTATTGATATGTAGTTTAATTTCATAAATAATGAATTTCAAACTGTAAGGAATATGTTTCAAACTACGGAAACCTCTCTTAGCGAATATTTACTTTTTCATAAAATTCTTTCACACATATACTCATATACTACCAAAAATCTATTAATCTGGTGTTTCCCAAATCTTTGATATATATTTTTCAGTACATACGGAGCCGTTCGGTAGATATGAACACGGTATTCAAAACAGATATCATTTGTATATAAATTCAAATTATTAAATATAACATTACATACGATTAATTTAATGATATAAAACAATAGGCATTTGCTAAAATAAATACTATAAGAATGTAACCCTTTTTCAATTCATGTGTTTATTAAAAAAGATTGGTTTATCATACCAAAAGGTAACATGGAACTGTTTTATAATTCTTTGTATTGAAAAATTGTTGACTAAAAAATTGGAACAAAAAATAAAAGTTTCCGAATTTTCAATTATTACAACAGTTTAATTATAAGTTTCTCATTTTGCAAATGGTTTTAAAATTAAGTTAAAATGTAAACGTTTGAAATCTCGCAACTTGCCTAAAAATGTTAATAAAGTTTCTGCTGAGGAAACTGTTTGTAACCATGGTTATCTTATTTTATTTTATATTCTTCGATACCTTTTATAATCATTAGAATAATGCTTGATGAAGGTAAAGAACTTTGAAAGTAAACTTGTTACAGACATTTTATATCTGTACCATTTATAAGAATATTACATTAGAATATAATAGAAAATATGGAATTCGAAAGAAGAACATATAAAATGCAGATGTTTTATGTACTATGCTGTTGTTGCTATCTCTTATATTTGAATCTGAAACTTCATTTACTCAAGTAAGAATTCTGATATATTTTAGTTTATACAAAATTAACCGTATTAGCTGAAAAACTTGTTAAACATACATAACGTGAGTAGCATTTAAGGTTTCACGACAACAAATTAAAAACTTCAGATACATAACTCAAAATAAATATTTCTATAATTGAACTGTTTAATAAATAAAGGTAAATCATATATTTCTATTAACATTTTCTCGTTAGTTCTAAATTACCCTTATTCACCATCCTAACACGGTGAATAAGGGTATTGTATTTTTTTTTGTATAGATTGTTCATTCATTTCATTTAAAACATGTTATAAACAATGATCGATGTTTTAAGAGGTATTGAAACACGAATTCAAAAGTCGGTATTTGCTTTCAATCACACACTCACTCATGATAATAAATGCGGTAAACCCATTAAACTTGTAATAATTCAAACGAATTTTATCAATTAGTTTTATTAAACTTAACTCTAGATTTTTCTAAATTTAACTATGGAAAATAAGGATGAATAAAAAAAGGATAAAAATATTACTTTCTTCAACAAAAACCATCACTTGTTATAATATTTATAGTTCAATGCTTGAACAGCGTGAATGAAAATTATATATGTTAGTATCAATATATTATTTACAACATTCGCATAAGGCTAAATATTTTGAAGAATTACTGTTACAAAAAAACTGATTTGCTACAAAAGGCAATAAATATTTAATTATTTCCATATCAATGAACTAATCAGTTATTTCCTTTTTTAATAAAATACGTACAAGGAAATATTACATATACAAAATATACAGAAGAATGTATAACATACATTTACAATTTTATATATAGAGGAATAATAATAAATATAGAAATGTGTTGATGTTAAAGACACTTATGCATACCGTTTTGAAAAACTTCTGTTAATACAATTTTCATATTTTCTTTACTTTAGTATATTTAATACCAGTATTTAATATTTGGCATTTTTTGAGTTTACAAATACTTTTTTAAGCATTTAAAACGATATAAAAATCGGTATTAAAAAATAATAATTCCGAAATATATATATATTTGAAATTAAAAATTGAATGATATTCAAAAAATACATTAAATTAGTTGGAGTTTGACGTACGTTTTATTTGTTTTATTATAATTTATTTGTTTAATTATTGGTTTATTTCGTTATTTGATTGTTACGTGTCTGTTGGTTCATTTATTTGTTCAGTTTTTGTTTTTTTATTTGTTTATTTTTTAATTTTTTCTTTATATCATTTATTTTCTATTCGTCTATTACTTGTTTGTTTAATTATCGTTTGTTAGTTAATAGCTTATTAGTTGTGACAATGTTTGATTTGATCTTTTAATTTGCAAATAACTACAAACTCTGAATGCTTTACAAATGTTATTGTTTTTCGGATTTAATCATTATCTGAACGTGTGGTTATAGTATCCCTCACGGACGAAAATATAGCCGTAGAAAATATATAATAAATATTACTTGTATTGCCGCTTTTTATAAATTTGATATACAAAAAATATATTTTACATATATTTTAAAATTATATATAATGAAATTTATAAACAGATATATAATGAATATTACTCGTATTGCCGCAAATATATTTTATAGACAAAAATATATTTTATTTACATTTTCAAAATATATTTTCGTCCATGAAGGATAAGCAGAAAAGTTTATAATTTTTTCATTTTTATACAAATTATTTCATGAGTCACGAAATGCTTTTAAATATTTAATTTAATAATAACGTAACTACTTAAAAGGAAATAGAAATGATTGTATAAGTTATATGTCACAGCCGAAGAACTAAGCTGCTTTGAAGTATTGGAAGAGTCTTCGCTACAAGAAAATGATACATCAACAGCAGCAAGTAGTATTCCTATGTATGATTTGTTAAATATTTCTGACGAGAAAGATTGTTATTTCAATTATGGCCATTTCGACTCAGACGAGGATCCAGTTGTATCAGATGCTGAGAGTTTTGAATTCTTGGAAGACATAAGCGATCACTTTCAATTAGATGTGCAGAGTGATTATGAGGAAAACGTTCCACTTGCAAGAAGTATATCTTTCGACAATTTGTTTGAAAATTCAGATTGAGAGAATATGATGGCCCTTCAAAACCGCATGACCCTAACAAATTTTTGCGCGTAACTGTTGATAATTTGAAAAAACATTTGTTATAATGGCATCAACATTGATGAAATTCATTACAATTGTCAATTATATAATATTATTGCAGACGCCCCCACAAGAGCATACTTGCTCCAAGTGAAAGGCCATTCAGGTTTCTACTGCTGTATGAGATATCATGTCAAAGACGAAAAAATCAGTAAACGTGTATAATTTTTAAAATGCGATGAACAATTGCGGTCGGATCAAGAGTTTAAAAATTATATTGATAGTAAACATCATGTGGGCCACATCATTCTGACAGAAATTCCCAATTTTGATATTGTGCGTCAAGTACCATTAAAATACATGCATCTGATATGTTTAGGCCTGATGCGCAAACTTCTATACTTATGGCTTAGCAATGACAAAGAACTATTCTGCTTGAGTGCCCAAAATATAAGGCGATTGTCAAATCTCTTAAAAGAATCTATACAGTTTATTCCGAGCGAATTTTCACGCAAGCCGCGTTCATTAAAATTAGTCAAACATTTCAACGCTACTGAATATAGATTATTATTATTATTGTACGTCGACCCAATAATTTTCAGAGATGTTTTAAAAGAAAATATTCACAATCATTTCATCATTTTAATGGTGTGTATTCGAATCTTAAACAGCATTGATTATGTCCAATACATTGATTATACTGAACAGTTATTAAGAGAGTTCGTTCCTACAATGTCAAATTTGTATCACAAATTTTTCATATCGTACAACGTTCATTCGTTAATTCATATTGTAAAAGATGTGAAAAGATACGAAATTTTAGATCAATATAGCGGATTCAAATACGAAAACTTTTTACAATTCTTAAAAAAAATTATTAAAAAGTATGGTAGTCCGTTACAGCAACTTCATAATCGGTATAACGAAATTCAAGGTCATGAAAAACTTCACTATGAATTAACGAATGAACTTAAAATCATTCGTGAAACACAAATAGGTAGTTGTGTTTTGCCAAATGGATGAATAGGTCCTTCTTTTACAGAAGCAAAATCGTGTGATTTTCATTTCAAAGTACAAAGTCAAAATGATGGCTGTTGCATATTGAAAAATGGTGATACAGTGAAAATAACCAACTTTTCTTATGGCTGTATCAACAAAAAAACGCAAATCTGTGGTAAAAAGTATCAGCGCAAAGAAAATCTATTCGTGATTCCATGCGAATCATCATTACTTGATGTTTATGTTGTTTCTCATTTTTCGAAAGAAGAAATATGGACAATGGATGGAATAAAGAATAAAAGGTTTAGTTTGCTGTACAAATCGAATACTGTTGTATCGCTATTGTTGCATAATGAACGTTATTCGGAAAAAATAACAATTATTTCAGAAAAGCTTTTATATTTAACATGAAGAAGTACCTAATTATTTCTTATCTGTTAGTGTGAAAGTTTTCAATTAAAATCTGCACAAAAAATCACATTTTTTAGGCAAACAAAAATTGTGATATGAAATTAGAGTTATAATGTAATGCAACTAAAATTGTAAGATATTTTTTATTTTTGGTTGCACTATATTTATAACTGAATTACTCACTACTAATATATAAAATGTGTGTAGAATATTCGATTTTATTGGCGAAAAATCACTTTTTCGATGCAAACATAAATTGCCGTGATCAAATGAAATGTATTATCATCTTTCACGAAATCTGGATATTCTTCGACAAACTAGACAACGTTTCTATATTAAATATAGACATATCTGAAATATTATAGACCACAAGAAATATGTTATAAACTAGCAAAAAAAATTTATGTAATACATATTTAATTATAAAAAAAATATTTATAATTATAATTCGATATACAAGAAATATTATAAGTAATGAAATCATATTTTAAAGTTAAAAATAACATTTTTATAGTACTAAAGGAAATGTTGTAAATATTCCTATTTTTATGAATGAGATGAATTTATTATTACCTAAATAAATACCGTTTATAAATATTTTACGAAATGTTAAGTAGCATTTTCAGAATAATTATAATTTTTTCTACATAATTATAGGCTATAAGAATATATTATTAAATAACAAAGAAATTTTAGCAAATATTCCTATTTTATTCTATGTGGGCAATTTATTCCCTAAATATACGTGAAATATTCCAAAATATTTTACGATATTTTTTAAACATTTCTAGATTATATATTATCATGTCTATATTATTATAGTCTGTAACAATATATTATGATATAATAAGGAAATTGTATCATAATTTATCAATAACCGTAAAATATTTTAAAATTATTATTTAAGTATCCTCAAATAATAATTATAATTTCATTTTTACACTAACAAGAAATATTTTTTTACATTCATATTTGATTAAAAAATATTATAGAAATATGTTCAATTATAGTTAATCATATATTTGCTAATTTTAAAAATCGAAGAAATATTTGTCAATGTTCCGATAACATGCCTAAAACAATAAAATTTTATTTTATGAATAATCATTAATCAGGACATATAACACTCGAGGGTCATTTTAAGAGTATTATTATCAATACTCTGATTAATGATTAATTTTTTAAAAAATATCTAATATTATGTGCTGATAGGGATCATGAAAATGAACCTTAACATTGTTGCCATTTTTATCATCTGTCAGCCTAATGATTGTTTCGTTCAAAATTATTTCGGTATTGAGAAGTTTTGGATTAACGTGCAATCGGGTTTATGCGAATCAAATACTGCATGCCATATGATTTCTGTTTTTTCAGAGCTACACTAAAAAAAAAAGGAGCGGATTTGGTTAGTTCATTTGGCAGTTGTAACCAACTCTGTGAAGCAACTTGAAGTTAGTTAAATGTACAAGTTGTGAGTAGACAGATTTTGCCTACTTGATAAAAGAAAGGCTACTATATTTTTAAAGATAATATAAGCTGTCTTTTTAAGTTAAAATTCCCACAAAATACATTTCTACTTATTCAGAAATAAGTAAAAATTAAAATACATTTATTAAATAACAAAACAGCAATTGCAAATAATATTCTTAGCCTTTTCTGATCAAAAATGTCAGTTTTCAGAATTTCATATTAAAGATGTATATAAAGTAAAAGTAAAAATTAAATAATTATTAAAAATATATTTATTAAGTACAATGAAACTTAAGTTGAACATCATGATTTTTTTTACAAAAAAATATTTAGTAATTACAAGACCTTCGTCTTTGAAATAATTACATTGTTGAAAACAGATTAAATCGTTGACATTTTTCATCACAGGTATACCAAGTTCTTCGACCTTATAGGCAAAACGATGTTCATTAAAGTACATGACAACTAGTGGTTGCATTAATAAAAAGACATCTTGATTTTTTATAAAAATATTAAAAAATTTTTCGAAGAACAAAGAATCATCAGTACCTATTTCTAATAAAAAAAATGAATTGATTGTATACAGAGAGCTATTGATATCTATGCAATCTGTCGATGCGATTCTATCACCTGCGATACAGTTTGGGAAATATTTTATCTTATCCCGAATATCAAAATCGGAACTTGAATCACAGATCAATTTGTTATAATTAACTTCGTCTTTAAATTTAAAATACGCTAAGCGCAGTTAGTTTTTTATGCCTATAGTTTTCAGAATATTCATTCTGTTAGCTGAAATACCAGCAGATAATTTTAGTAATCGATGGTTTGATTCATATCTCATTGACCAAGTAAAAATTAAAGGCCCATTGTTTCTTAATACACGGATTAAATGCAACATATTATGAAATTTGTATTTTAAATCCCCAAACAGTTTATGGTATAAGAAAATAAAATCGTGGATCAAAACGTCTAATCGAACAATATGACCTCCAACGATTCTTGGTGACAACAAGATATCAATTATTCTTCTTAATAGAATGAATAAATCCCAAGTTTCATTTTCTGTTTCAAGAGGAATTTTATCACCTACTAAGAGTCCAAAATATCGCCAAAAGAGAATCATTTCAGCAGCAGACATTTTTAGTTTATTCTTCTGCTGAATATGTTCTTTTTTTATATTAGGAATTTTATTCGAGTCAAAATGTGAATCTTTTTGCAAAGACCGAATTCTACCATTTAAATAATCCAGCGAGAACAATTTTTGATTGTATATTAACTCATTTAATATATTAATCATAGTGTAACCGGCTGTTCCTTCAAAAATATCGTGCATGATGTCTAAATGTAAATTTTTGCATACATGGAATCCTTTTACAGAGTTAAAAGCACATCTTTCTTCAATTCTCAGTTACCTTGTTAACTTCACAATCAACTTCATAATTTTCAACCGTTCATAGCATTTCAACTTTCTCGTCTAATAATTTTTTTAAATCGTCTGCTGAAACTTTGCAAATCCTGCATGGTTTTCCTCGTATGAATGAACGTGTAAATCCTATCATTTCATTCAACCCCAAGTTGTCTCCTAACACCAAACATAGCTGAAAATAAACTTTCTCTTTCTTTCCTTCAATTTCTAAAATGAATCCATTATGCGTTAAATCATCAAAAATGAATAGAGGTATCACTAACTTATTACCGAAATTCTTTGCTACATTTTTCCAAAAATCCGCTTGGATGAAATTTGATATAAACGTAGTTTCTTCTGTCAATTTTTGCATGTAATTAATAAGCCATTTGAACATCCCGCGTATTTCCAGAATTATCTTCAGCGATCTTTTCAGTGGAATGTGTATAGCGCGTAAATTTTCAATCGAAGATTTCTTTGTTCCGTTCGAGTTAATGTATTCTGTGTAATGTGTTCCTATTAAAATTTCTTTCGGTTGACTAAATAATTTGCGTTTTTCGTATAAAGAAAATCGTTTGTGTTCAGAATCAAACTTATCAAAAACTGATTTTAGTGACAACTTTAAGTTCTGAAATACTTTATTGATATCATCTTGCTGTTGTTGAAATGCTAGTTTCATGTAATTTTCAATAAGTGGTAGTGAAATGTTATTACTAAAAGTTGTCAAAATAGTTATAAATAATTGCACGACATTTCGAGGAATCAACGGATTACTATACAGTAAGAGTGTTAAACGAATTAATTTGCCTTCAATATTTTGTCCTTCATTCAACATTTTTCAATCA
>JABFQD010003582.1:0-12988 GCA_022817045.1 Psix sp. ZL-2020 | reverse complement strand
GATTTGCTCTTACATGGCCTGATGTTACCCGCTCACCTTATTCAAAATCAAGTGAATGTCATTTTCAGTCGATAATCCAGATTAGTTAATTCTAAGCGTACTTTTAATATTTATGTAAAAACAGTATTATTATGTAACAGTATGTATTTTTTCAACGATTAATTTCAACACTAGCACTGTTCACTACTCTCGAAAGATAGTTGGTGTACGTGGGACGTAGCAGAGGTCCTGGAATAATGTAATAAATATTACCATAAAGCAGCACTCACATTTGTAGTTCAAGCAGGTATTTGTCCAATTTATGATATCCTTCTTTTTATAAAAAAACTATTTTACCGCCA
Organism: Psix sp. ZL-2020; assembly: GCA_022817045.1. Taxonomy (NCBI): domain Eukaryota; kingdom Metazoa; phylum Arthropoda; class Insecta; order Hymenoptera; family Scelionidae; genus Psix; species Psix sp. ZL-2020. The sequence continues at coordinate 12,647 of JABFQD010003582.1, read as the reverse complement.
CTTGGTAGGAAACGCTCCAAAATTCGAAAGAAAGTTCTTGTTTGGAATTCAAGCAAGCTTTTTTTAGTAGTTTTTTTGTACATTTTTCATTGTAATTTGAATATACTTACAACAAAAAGTTGAAGGCATTTATTTCTTCGTTTTTCCATTTCTCCGTTGAATCTTCGTTCCATTCAATGACGGGTTACACGCCTCACTTACGCTCCAGCGATGCTCCATTCGAGTACTTACCTACAATAGATGTCAATTGCAACTTCTATCGCGCTGAAAGTACATATCCTCACTGTCCGCTTAGTGATAGTTTGTACGCACGTGGTAAACATTATTATCTCCTAGAGTCAATTGAATTCAATATAACTCTATTTTCTTTCCTTGAATGATTACGTAATCTTTTCAGATTATAGGTAATACGATGGTTCTGGTTCGACTGAACCAGAAATCTCGCTTCCTTTACACCACAATGGCTATCGGAGCGACTGGTGTTTGTTTCTCTTTTATTAGTGGGAAAGAGGCTCACCTGTTTAAAAACTGTTTATCATATTTCAAATCATTCATTATAGTCAAGGGAACGTTAGTATACAACTTCCCACAATTGATTAATGTTTAAGGTTTTAAGTTTAAGTTGTGCATGGGCCGTGTGTATTGTTCAGATTGATTATAATTTCGGGATTTTAGTCAATTTCGTCAATTTTTATCATTTCCACCAAGTAATCGGCTGTTACTTTTGCAAGCAAAACTGGTCAACATCATGAATTTTCGGAATTTCTAAATACTAAGTCAATACTTTATTAAAAATAATTTTTTGAAAAATTGGGTTTAATTTAGAAAACAATCAATTCTGTAAAAATGTGCAAATAATTTCTGATGGTATATTCATTTTTTCCTGCTCGGAACCATAGGACCTTGTGGTACGTGTGTTTGAACGAAAGGAATTCCAACGGGGAAGGTAGGAATAATTGTGGATCCCTATAAACAGGTTTTAGGGATGAATGTAGAATTTCAATAAATAGGCTTTTTCTTGAGTAAGTAAATTTGGAATAAGTAAATACTTAGCTACTAGCCTCCAATGTAGCGGTTGGGGTTTAACTGATTCACGTGAGGCGTGACCAAGAATGAAATCAGGGAAGGCGATAGTTCCCCGATATCACTAAGAAACAGTTCACCGATGTTTCCTTTCGTGGAGGAATATTGGTTAGTCTGTTTCCTGATGGTTTTCTCGAAACGGATAGTTGCGCTCGAAACTAAAAAGTGCAGTTACCGTCCTGACAGTTGCGTGACCAGAAGAGACTGGCAATAAACGGTTCTTGTCAGATACCTGATGTCCTCCAGCATAATTTAGCCTTACTCGGTTAACAGAGGGCTCTGGCCGAGGGGACTTGTTATGCCACTGAATTCGTGGGTATTGAATGGAATCGATAAACAAGAAATCGGAAATAAGCGAGGAAATAGCTAGTGATGTGGGTAATCGGGTATAAAAATCGAACACTGCAATAGAAGCACAAAAAATGACGGTGGAGCTGGGCGCTGTACCGGCAAAGATGAATACTAGAGAGAAAGGGGACTTTCAAATTTTAAATTTGAAAGTTAATATTATCAAGGGAGACATCCAACAGTGTTCAAAATTGACACCTCCTTATTCTGGAAATGAATGAAGCGGGGAGCAGCGCTAAAATCATGAATAAAAATTCTTATTTTTTAATGCAAATTCGAATTCCTTGCATCAAAACAAGCTAATTTTACTCAAAATAATGTTTTCTTGTAATTTTGGATTTACGTGTCAGGAAGGGTGCAGTATCTCATGAAATATTATTCAAATTTAGAAAACTAAGATACACATGACCAATATTTTTTTGAAGAGTTAATCAATCGTGTAGTGATAAACTTATCTTTACCTCCATTCTTCAACTTGAAATTTTGAAAAATTTCAATATTTCAAACATTAGAAGAATCCGTGTTGTTTGGCTGACTGCTTTGGAAAATTATTCTCAACTCATTATGACTTTAGTGGTATGCAAACTGCACTGTTACAGCTTATGAAAGTGGTGGCTTAAGGTGACATCTACAACGTTCAAGAAGTAAAATTCTCAATAAATTGGGATTAAGGAAAATGCCTAATAAGTCAAACGTTTAGAATCTAAGAGTACCAAAAACAGAATGTAATCTTATTGAATACTAAGTAAAAAAATGATTGGATCCGACAGATTTCGTATAGTGAAACGAAAAAACAAAAATGCTTTAAAATTGATTCATTAGTGAGATTATTCTAAACGTAGTAATGACTATAATTTATATTGTATTTACCTTTCAAAAATGACGTTATTAACTGCGTTCGCACATATTTATTATTAATAGTCTGTAACTTGTAACTTGTCGGACTCGTTAATTAAATAATTATTAATATTAGCTTTAAGGCTTTATTATGATTTGTAATATTAATATAAGAATTTCATTATAAGTATTCTTAAACCAATGTTAAATTCAGAGGATATAGTTGTCAATAATTAAATTTTGCTTAAAATTTATCTTTCGTTTTCTTTTTATAAATAAAATAAGTTTAAATTCTAATTATTTCAACTTAATTAATCAAAAGAACATGATTTGAATTGGAAAAACTGACTATTTAAACTCATTTACTGTCATGTAATATTATAGTACGTTAATTTTATCGGTTTAATAGTGAATTTGAACCGGTAGTCATCTTTTTTACACTTGATTTAGTTTAAAAAATGCTCACAACTAGCATTCGCTCCCTTGCAGCAAGATTTTGGAGTTAAGCGCTAGTATCAAGGCGCTATTAAAGAGACGAGGAGTAAGGAAGCGTGACATACTTACGACAATTAGTTTGTGTCACGTCCTCCGAAACGTTCGTAATATAAACTACTTAGCATTTTCAAGCTATAACTTTTATTATTTTGAACGTAATAAAAAAATAATTAAAGAAAATAAACTTAAAAATATAAAATAAATAAATGAAAAATAAATTTTTTTACGAAAACATTTGAATAAAAAATAATTTTTCTATTTTTGGAGCTGTTTTGTAAATTATTAATGGATTAATAAAAATTTGATAATGATTTCTTTTGTGATTGGCCAACTCGAGACCACCACGGTTTACTGAATCAATACTTTCAATTTTTCAATCTTATTTTTGGTTTTGTCTTTGTCTTAATATGGTTTTTACCAACGCTAAATCCTAAAATTGCAGCTCACGTCAGCAACTAAGACTATATTGCGGCTTTTACCAGCAATTGCGTGGCACTCACCAGTACCTAAGATTACATTTGGGACTTTCGCCAACAATTTCGCAGCTCTTGCTAACACTTTACTAAAAAATACAGAATTTAGCGGCTCTCGCCAACTGAATAACCATAAAAAGATTTCCCAACTCGGCTTCTTAACCAAAAAAGACAAAAATGACGCGCGATCGCCTATTTATACCTACGCTCCAAGGTGAGGGAGACCAACCGTGATTTTTGGAATTTAATCAATTTTAACTTAAATAAGTTCCATGTTGCAACAAAAACTATAAATTATTGTGATAATTATCGCGGAATTCGTTTTTCAAAATAATACGTAGTACGTTTTTTATTTATATTTGAAAACATTGGGATATCACAGGTATATTTAGCCTCTCCTATCAACCATAAGTGTTTACAGGAATTAAATTTAATTAAATATATATATATATATAGTTTGTATCAATCATTTGTTTAGTTTATTTCACTTTTTAATAAATTGTCTGCCTAGTAACAGTAGTGACGTCATAGACGCCAGTTGGCGCATGAGAAATACTTATTTTGTTAAAAGTATTTTTAATTTAGAAAGAAAAATAAATTAGTAATTTGAATTAATCTAAAATAATTCCAATACATCAAATTTTGTGTGATAATAATTTAGTTTTCATTCATAATTAACACTAGAAGGACCGGACTTTTCGACCCCCCTAGAAGTACCGTGGAGCCGAATTGGCTCCGGGCGTTTTTTTACTTTATAATTGCCGAAATATTGCTAATAAAAATTAATTATTTTCATATCAACGCAGTTGAAACATTTAAAACATAAAAAACATTCTTTTGTTTATTTCGTAATTTGTTTTCATATAAATTATTAATGTTTAAGAAAAATTAAACAATAATTAAACGCAATCACAGCATTGATAATAAACTTTTCCGACGCACTTGCCGCAGACATATTTCTTTCACTTCTGGCACTTTCCAACTTTGTGGTTTTTTGCACTGCTTCCTCGCTTGTTCATTGGCGTATGGAGCACTCAACTCTTCTGCCAGCTGTTGCAGATACTGCGACCTGTGACTTCTTTGTAAATTACATATGCGTTTATAGCAGCATGAAATGTTGTCTGAAATGTTCACAGTTGGATGCATCGAACTGAGCACCATAACGTTTTTATTTGTTTTTCCTAGGTGCATTGTTAGTGTACAGTCTGTGGTTTTATACACTTCTGTTGAGAATAGAGGAGCTTTCTGATGTTTGAGAACAGCAGGTATTTCTCGTCTTGCTCTGTTCATCGTACCAACAATAGTGGTACTTTTTTCTTTCAGTTTTTTGACGAGCTCCATGGAAGTGAAATAATTGTTCGTTGTCACATTCCTTCTTTGGCGAAGATATGGCTCCATGAGTGTCAGCACAACGTGATCTGCCACTCGGACGTAAGATGGTCGGGTTTTGTCAATCCCAAGAAAAAGCTGTGCATTGAGCATGTACTTAGAGTCCACACTACGCACAAAAATAATTTTTGCCCAAACTTGTCTGGTTTCGACGCGATGTAATGAGTGTATGGGAATTTGGCTTTACTTGGAAATAACTACTCATCGATTGTAAAGCCCGGTCCTGACTTGTAGTTTGATATGCAATATTCGACGAACGGTTTCCAAATTGCAGAAATCAGAGCATATTTATCAGTTTCGAAACGGACATTAAGAGTTGATCTGTCGTCGAATCGAAAAAACTGCATTATTTGAAGAAATCTGTTGCGAGACATCACTCCTTGCAAAAATTGTTCCCCCACTTGGTCGACCACAGAGATTTAACGGATAATTGACTGCTTCCCAACATTCCTCGCGCATATAGTATCTCAATGAAAGCTTCAAGTTCGATGAGTGAAATAGACCATCCTTCTTCCAACTGCCGTTCAGGTTCTTGTTCAGTGAACTTTTTGATGAGTTCCAACATGCGCGGGTCAATAAAAAGTCTCCAAGAACTAACAGGTGAGTCCTGATCGACCATTTTGCCAAAAGACTTGATCCTGGACGTTCTCGTAAGATATTGTGATGTCCTCGCCAACTAGCTTGACCGCTGTTATTTTTCACTCTTTCCCGCGAGGTTCCATTCAGAGCCACAAGAGGTTGTCCTTCCCGTCCTAATTATAAATGAATCACATTATAGAAAAAGTGTTCAAAAAATTGAACTTCAATAATATCTATTCTTATTCTCACTATTATTGTTAAATTCAACGCTAGAAAGCCCGGCATGTCCGCGACCACGTCCGCGCCCTTGACCCCGCCTTCGAGCTAGTCCGCAGCCACGAGCAACTGATGAACCATGTCCATTTGCAGATCCTCTTTCTTGAGTTGTTGTGGTGTCTATTTAGAAATAAAAATACCGTGATTTTTGAATGCTGTCTCCAACAGTAAAAATGGAAATTAAATGTTTTTCTTACCTTCAGTATCCTCACAACTTATTTAACCTGATTTTAAATAATCATCATCACAGGAATCATCACTTGAATTCACGTCACACAAATCGGATTCAGAATCGCCTTCTTCGTCTTCACACGCTGACTGATTTTCTTCTATGTTCCGCAGTTCTGCCAAGATTTGCTCAGGTCTCTTACGTAACATGTTGCCGAAAAACTGTACTTTTTCTTGTAAGAAAATAGCAGAACACGAATTCTATATCAGATTACCTAAACGTCTAACGATAAAAAATTTCTTTTGTAAACAAACCGAGAAGTCGCGAGAGCGCGCTGTATCAACAATGGACCACAACGACCCATAATGACGCTCGACTCAAACATGAAAACAAACGTGAAATTTAAAAAAAACTAAATCGAATTATATTAATTTTACTATAATGATATTTTTTATACATTTTATAATATTGATCGGAATTTTTTACGGCAAACAACGCAACATTTAAATTGCGTAAAATAAGTTGGGAAAACAAATTAAAAACATATTTGTTTATAACAAAAACATTATCTTTATTCACTAATTTAATTCCGACGTTGAAAAAACTTAACAAACAATGTTTATTTTACAATAGAAAAGCAAAATGAACGGTCAAAAGAGATTTGATTGCTGTGGAGCCAATTTGGTTCCGTGGTCCTTCTAGGAGTATTTGTTGATAACTACTGCAAATTTTGATGAAAATTAAAAAAATCTTCACTAACATGCAGAGATCGTAAAAAAAAAAATAAAAATAAAAGTCACAAAAGAATTTTGTCGTAACCGAAAAATTGAATGAGTTACACGAATTTTAAAATCGCGCGGAGCCAAATTAGTGATAATCAATTCCATTTAATAAGTGTTTGGCGCCACTGTGCAGACGTTAAGTGTTTCGGGCGGCGTCACCAGTGATGGCGGTATAAGCAGTGAAATGTACACGAGTGACAGGTTATACCTCACTCTTCGACAAAGCGAGGTATCTTGACATTATTGTTTACAGAACGTTGTGCTTTCCTTTCTTCTTTAAAAATTACTCACAGGTATGTTCTCAAAAACATTTGTTCTCAAAAAAGCGTTCTAGTAGTCTTTTTCAGTTTACTGAAACTTGACATAAGCCTGTAAATTTTTTAGTTCCGATTCGTAATTTTCGAGATGTTTCAGAAATAGGCATGGTAAAATGAAAATACGATTTTCTCATACGGATTTCTTATCCGTAGTTTTAGAAAATATTTTTTATAAACAGACAAACACACATGCAATACATCTATTGTGAACACAGATAGAGGAATGCTCTGTAGATACGCAGATAGATATTGGAGTACTAAGGGATGAAAGTTCGAATATTAAATCAAATGTAGAGAGGTCATTGTTTTTCTCCGCAGAAAAATGAATGCCATAATGAAGGATGGCAAGTCACAAAGGTCAGATGGTATACCTAATGCAGCGCTCACGGCAGCTATGACGGCACACTCAGGCATCATCTGTCAGGTGTTTGGAAATTGCTTGAGAAAAGGAGTTACCTAACTCCATCCTCGAAGAACTTCATGGAAGTAGAATTTCAATGGACAAAATCTCTAGTTCTATAATACTAAAACAGGTGTCCCTGATACGCCAAGCATTGGTAGACCAAAATGCACGGTGGTATGTAAGTACTCATAGTGTCCATAGTCTAAATAATAGTTGGCCAGCAAAAAGAAGTGACTGAAGAAGAAACAAAGCAACAGTCTGTATGTGTTAATCTCAGTCATATCGTCATTCTCTGAACTGACCTTCCAAGCTGTAATTTGGAAGGTTTCAAAGGATCGTGTTTGTAACTGGAAATTTCTTGATCTGCGAAAAACTGCCGAAATCAACTAACTATAGAAAGTAGCTGATTCCAGCAAATGTCGATAAACCGGCCGAGACTTAGCACTGCGACGAAATGAAGATTCCTATTTATGCTTGCTACCGATCGTTTGCCAGTGTCTGTTTCACTTTATTTAACCCTGTTTTTCACCTATTTATTCACACTTGAAAGCTTTGGTTTTATATTAAATTTTCTTCGTTTGCTGTTGGCCCATCATAAGTTCACGCAATTGCACCGAAAAATTGCGTAAAGTAGTGTCGTTTCGCCAGAAAATAATAAGCTACGTAAGTGACCTGGATCTACCTTCGTTATTCAGGATTATTGTCCTACTAGTCATGATTGTAAATCGTAATGAGTGCTTCATGTTACCAGTTAGCGCGCTGCTCTACTCGCGATTAGAGTTTCTTCTTTTTTATTTTATTCAATTAATTTTTATCCCTTCCTATGGACTCACAAGAGTATCACGACCTGATCTTAACAGTGTGATAATACATAAATTATATTTTTTTGAAATACCATCTTCGTAACAATTATATTATGTATTATATATAATTCGTAATGGTTGTCGTGAGACGATATCATAATCAAAGTTAATTACTGAGTTACAGTTTAAATAAGCAATTTAATAACATACTCACTTATTTATTCAAATTCAAGATTGGCGAATATTTGGTAATTCACATTTTGTCAATGCTTGATGTTTCACAATATAAAACGAAATGAAAATGAAATTTTCCATATAATTACGTTAATATATTTATTTAACTTGATTACGTGAATGTATGATTTGATGTAAAAATATCTAGATCTATTATCATATTGAAATATGAATTTTAATTTTTTGTCCTAAATATTAATGTTTTGAATATAATATTTATGTACTGATTGGAGTTAAAAACAAGCATATTTATTTCTACAAATATGAAGCTAAAAACTAATAAAAAAGAATTTTCTCATCTTGTATTATCAAAATATGATTTAAATTGCGAATTACAAGGGTGAAAAATAATTATTTTTAATTTTATTGAAACAAAAGTATTTTATTTAGAAATTCAATTGTACGTACTTTTAGTGTATAAAACAACATGGTATTTTTTTTAATAGTATAGTTTTTTTTATTTCTATTTTTCGACAAACACTTTGATGAAAAAAAGGTGACCTAGCTTGATCGTAAGCAAAAAGATTTTTTTTAAAGATTAGAAGGTACGATTTAAAAGTAAAAGTATCGGGATAGCATCTAGTTTGTGTACTCATGGAGAGTCACCCAGCACTGAGTAAGCACAGCTACACTCAACTTTGTTTGCAAATGAATATTCCCGTAAGTGTGTCACTACTAGTAAATGTCACGCACTAAAATGACATACGCTTAGCAGATTCAAAAACCTGTAAATTCTCTCAAGCTAAAAGCATATTGTAATATTCTGTGACACATACTTTTGTTACAAATAATGTTGAAATAGGGATAAGGTGAAAGAAAACTGGAAAGAAAAACGATATTATACGTATTTTGTTCTTTTCAACAACTTATTGTACTTATTTGAACATCTTATTGTCACATAAGAATAAATATATTTCACGTTTTTTTATATGTATAGAAACTTACTTTTTCTAAATGTTAATTTTCCAATACTAACAAAACTAGTTATCATTCACAATTATATGTAAAAAATAGATAAAATCTTAACATCGTTACTTAATTCGCTCTTGTAAATAAAGGAGGATTAGACAGTCTTTTTAAGTAAAATAGGTTTTTTAAATTTCTTTCTTCAAATTAGCACCTCGGATAATAATTCGTAAGAATCATTGAAAATATTTCTCGTTCTATTTTAAATTGAAAATTAACTGCTAAAACTTTGTGTAATGAATTAAGACTTCCCTCATTTAAATCTGCGAGCAAACGTTTCATAATATGATGCCGTTTTTCATTTAAATTAAAATATGGTAATTGATTCATGAAAATGATTTGTTCATCTCTGCACTCAAACAAAGATTATTTTTTTATTTCATAAGCTGCAATGTACGCACAGAAATAGACAAGAAAAACCGAAGTTCTAATAACTGTATCATTAATTCATTTCGCTGTAATCAACACAGCGTGCTAAGTAATACAAGACGCGTTAAAAAGAAAGGAAAATTAGATAAAGACGAATATTAACTGTAATGATTATGCACTACGATTTGAGCGTGATTTAAGCTTGAGTTATATTGTTATATTTCACGATTAAATAAATTGTATGAAATTTATCAAATTGGTTTGAACTTTTTTTCGAAAGACTTTAATTTTGTTATTATAAGTATATCAATCAATTTTTTCTAATCTAAAACTTTACAGATTTCTTTTAATCGAAAACTTTTGATTATTTGAAATGTTTCGAGATAGTAAATGTCTTATTTTTAATTAAAATATATCATAAATATAAATATTTTTTGTGACATGTAGTGACCATATTAAAACATTATAGGCATACGCTTTAACTTGAGTTTAACTTAGTCTATTCGAATATCGTTTCACGCATGATCTTCTATGTAAACACAATATACTATATGAATTCTAAGCTCATCTGACATAGTAATTCAAGCTACCTGACAAATTGCTCGTACTAAAAGTGTATCTCAGACTATCCCTTGAAAAATCGATTACAGCCTTTTAGACCTTCGGTTTTTACGACATTCTCGACACAAAAAGGATTCTATTGAAAACCGGAATAGACGTTTCGGAATCCAACATTCTCAAACTTCACACCTTCTCTGATTTTACGTTAATTCTCGTTTTAGGATATTTTTTCTGTTTATTATCTATCACAAAGATGATTCTTATGTCGATTCCGTAATGAAATATAACTATATATTATTTCATTATTCACATTATTTTCGATTCAAGTTTCTTATATTTTTGAAAAGTAAATCATGAGGTATTATTTTTTTTATATTTTCTAAAATATTTTGTTCAATAAAATCACTTTCTTCATAAAGAAGATTTTTTATTCGTTAATAAATTTCCACAAATTATTTTTTTCATTTGTAAAAAAAGAACTTTTTGTATGATCTTCTTTAAAGTTCGTTGCGGTGTTGAATGTGTAGCTCAGTGCACTGATAACGTATGACACTATAACTAACCTTTGAAGGAGATAACGCGTTTTTAAAAGCACAACAAAGAAGCTCCGACATCGTACAAATTGTATCGTATACACCGTTCCGGTTATTTGTGAGTTGCGCTTTTTACGAAAATTAGGTTCGTCCGCGAATAAATTTTCGTCTCAATGAAAAAAAGTCAACGAAGAACTATTATGCTTAAAGCAATTCAATAATTAGAACGAGTTGTTCCTTCGCTGTTGTTCCACAAGAATCTCGAGACTGCGCATTATTTTCCCCGAAATTAAACTTTGCGCTGCTCGTTATTACGGAGCATTTGACGTTCACCCAAAACGAAATGACAAATTGCTTCCATTCAAAACTTAAAATCACCCCTGGTCAATTTTGGAGGGTAGTTTTGTTCACTAAACCCATTTTACCGTTGACGCGAACCATGTTTCCTTTCGAAATACGTAAAATGTGTAGCAGTCGACGCTCTATTAAAATTTTGTGCAAATCGGTGTGTGCGCGTTTCATGAAATTTTCATAATGATGACGAGCGGAAAAACGCATATTTTGTATCATCATTTCAACTTTCACATTTGTCTTCTGGACGATCATTGAAATTAGATTTTTAACTTATTCATGATGTTAGATTTCTTTAACCTTGAATGTTGATTCTAGTCTCAGTTATATTAGCAATTATTTTTATTAAGAAGTATATTAGTCAGTTGCAAACGTAAAGCAATTGATTAACATACAGTTTGATGAAGGGAAGATAAATAATGTTCCATTCTTTCGTAGTTATAAAAAGAATATTACAGATGTACTGAATCATTTCTTTTGTTAAGTTAATTTCATATTCTACTTAAATGAAATTTGCTTGAATACATTATAATTTATTTCAGTCACATTTTTCCAGTTAATTTAACTTGATAACGTAACATGTATGTTTTAAATCATTTTGTATGTTAGTTGAAAACTTGGATTAACATTAAAATATTACATTATTTTAATTTATAATTTAAAATTTCCTAATCCAATAATAGTATTTACGATTAAAACGAAGGATGAAATTGAACGGTATTAAGTTAATTTAAGTTAATTTAACTTGAATAGAATAAAAACTTTGAATTTAAAAAATGAATGAAAGAATTAAATAAAATTAAAATCGCGTTAAAATAAGTAAACGAAGATCCTAAGTTACTTCATGGTGAAACTAAATGTAAAAAGTAATTAAAAATATAGCTTTAGTAAGAAATACTATTGATATGCTAAATAACAAAATTTCATTTTAAAACTAAATTGTAACTTTTTATATGTTTTATAGCCTATTGTATATGTTGAGATAAATTTTACGTTAATATAGAATTCATTAATACCGAGCTTATTTGAAGTAACTAATTTTGTCAAAAATAATATATATATTTATAATTTTCAACTCATTTGAGGTTTTTACATGGATTTTATTTATCATATATTTACAAATTTAGAATCGTGGTGAAATGATATGAATGGTTCTTGAAATAATTAAAAAAAATAAATAAACTTACAATAACACTTTATCTAAAATGAAATTAAAACTAAACGAGCTAATAAGGACTGTTTTATTAAATAATGAAACCACATACAACCGAAAGTGAACGGACAAAAGATGTATGAAAAATCAGCGCCTGTCCTAAGTAAGATCAAAATTGCTATCACTTAAAACAAACAAAATCTTGAAAATATAGCTAAACCATCCGTTTCATTAGTTACTCTATTTAAACATCAAACAATTGTGTATTAATAATAAAATGAGCCAATATATTTCAATAAAAATGTCACGCGTGTATCACAATGAAGTGATAAATTTTATAATTATTAAGATTAATATTTTAAATTTAAAATAGGCAAATTAAAATATTGTACAAACGATTAGATACAGTCGGTAAAATAGTCTCGTTATGACTATGAATTTCTCGTTCGTTTTTTCTGTAAGTTAATAGAATTCATATAACTGAACTGTTTCATATTTCGACATATTATTTGAATGTTGCAACATT